>PVKA01042425.1:0-17394 GCA_004027165.1 Ctenomys sociabilis | reverse complement strand
GAGTTATTCAAAGAAATTGTCGACCATATCCATTTACAGCTCAGCTTAATATTATGGGCTCACGATGTATACTTCATTTTTATACTTTTATACTTTTCTGCTGGATGGTTAAGACCTAGGTAGATCAAAACTTATATACCAACACATGAACTTTATATTTCCTATGTGGTCATTGAAGTCTTCTCAGGGTTTATCTTGCCACTTGAACATATACTCATAAGTGAAATAAACCAGACACACATGTGTAAATATCGTATAGTCTCCCTAGTATAACAAGTGAAAAGCAGAAATACAAAAGGAAATGTACAATAAGTAAAATCAATTGAGTCAGATAAGGCAAAGTGAATGGCATATGCTGCAGGATACTAATCAGCTTTTCTTCTGGATGGTTAACAACCCAAGATCACAAGTCAGAGTTGGAGAAATAGAAGAGCCACAAGGCCAGCCAACATTTTGGACCTAGCCTTTCAAGGTCAGCGAAGACTCAGGACATAGGAGAACCTGTACTGCAATATCATGAGACTCAGGTGAGCTCCAAATTTTCTGAGCAAGGTGATTGTGGAGCCACAGAGGAAAGAGATTGAAGTTCTATAGTGTGCCTGGGGAGAGTCACATGGAGAGAAAACTTTCTCTCAAGCTCTCACAGAGAGCAAACTGGTCAAGCATTGGCTGTGACTCATCCACATGGATGACACAGACAAAGGAACTACAGAATAATGTACAGGACTACAAGATGAAGCCTTCTGATTAACTCTTTTTTATTATGTATTTGATTGTTGCAGGTTCTCACTGCACAACTCAGACTTGTGCTGATCCTTCTGCTTTCAGCCTCCTCAGCACTGGGATTTCAAGCATGCAACTCTAGGCCCAGACTCTGGCCAGCTCAGCCCACACTGGGTGTGGGTCTGGAATGGAATATGGTGCTAGGGATCAAACTGTGGTCCCTGCACTTGCCTAAGTTTGTTTAAGCAAGTGTTTTATTCCATTGAGCCATCTCACCACCTCTGCTGATTAACTTCTGATTCACTATGAGAAAGAATTTCCTCAAAATGAGGGATCGTTTTATTTTATTTTTAAAAAGGAGTTGGAACATAGCTGTAGAAATTAAAGTTTGAGGGAATGGGAGACCTCCATGTGAGTTCAACCTCCTCATTTTACTTTTGGTTGGATGGAGACCCTTCCCTGGTAGGTGAAACTGAGCCTGGCACCTATGTCATGTATCTTCTCTGTGGAAAATACTGTGCCTGGCACCTTTAAATGTATCATTTTCAAGTGTGGCTCTGTAATCCTTTGAAGCATTATGTGTAGCACTTCTATGTTTTCCTTCAGATTCTAGTTCCCACTCTTCTTCACTTTACTCTGGGGGCTGATTTCCCTGTACCTTACAATCCAGAACTCTTTGACTAATAGGCCTTGCAAATTGGAGCTCAGAAGGTGAAAAGTGAGAGGTAGTGTGGTCATTATTCCTCTAGTTTTTCCTTTCAGGTCCCAGATTAATCATGACTGTGTTTCTGTTTTGAAGGCTTTTCCTTTTATAGCTACCATGTTAACAATTAACTCTGGTCTCTTTCCTCCAGCAGACAGGGGTTGGGAAAAGCAAGCTTTCAGGAAGGCAAATTTGACTTCCTTTCTGGGAACTGGGGTGTTCCACTATCATTTATCAATGTCCTTTGTCCTGACCATTCATTTATTAATAGAGCTTTCATTAAACTCTCCCCATTTAGTTTGAAGCTTCCATATCTTTTCTACTGCTAACATAACATTCATTTTTTACTTTCCTGTTTTTCAAAGACAAAATATGACACTCAGAGATTCATTTGTTCAAAGTCACTCATGTAATTTGTCAGAATCAGAATTTAAAACAAATTCTATCTGAGTCTAACGATTTTGTTCACTCCAAGTTGCTCATGGATATAGTTAGTGGTATGGTGAAGGAGCTGCAACTTGAATCCAAGTTTGGAATCCCTTTCTGCTTCCCTACATGAAGCCTATTAAGGATAGTGTGTGTGTGTGTGTGTGTGTGTGTGTGTGTGTGTGTGTGTGTGCATCACTGTTAGCTCTGATTTGTTTGTTGCTTTTGTGCAAAAATCATACATTTTTTTCTTAACATGGACTTGTTCATTTAATTCTAGTTACACTAGGGCCAGCCAAATAGCTCAACAGATTAAAGTGCCTGCAAGCAGGTGCAGGGGCTGGAGGTTCAATCCTTGGGCCTGTGGTGCCAGCTCTACCCCCAGGGTGTGCAGAGATGTCAATTGAGATTGGGCATGGTGGCACATACCTGTAATCTCAGCTCTTGGGAGGCTGTAAATAGGTAAGTCTGATCTAGTAGTGAGACCCTGAACACCCTGTAGACCCTTCCCTAAAAAATATAGAAATTAAAAATAAAATTAAAAAAAAATAATTCTAGTTACACTAAACTAGGAAACTTAAAAACAATTAGAAACTTCCAGATTTTACAGTTAATTGTTACTGTGAGGAAAGTGCTTAAGAGAGAGTGAATGGTATTTGCTTTAATGAGGTAAATACAGTTCAGAGGGACAGATAAATATCAATTGAAAAGTTGTCCACATCAGTGTAGAGTTGTGGCTGTCACTATTAAATGCTTTTATAACAGAGGCATCAGATCATGAGAACTTATGTTAAAAGCATTTAACCTAATAGCATAGTGCTAAAGGTATTTCTTCTGTTTATTTATTTGTCTATTTATTTATTCTGTGGTACTGGAAATCAAATTCAAGACCTTACACTTGCCAGCAAAGTGCTTATACTTGCTCACCTATGTCTCCAGCTAGCCACTTCTTTTAAAAAGTGATACTTCAATCATGATGTGAAGGACTGAATGAGCAACAAAGAGACTTGCCAAACAGGAAGCTAAAGTATTTGGTAAATAAAACTTCTTATCTCTAAGCATTCAGAAAATGCTGCTCCTTAGTAATGACTTAGCTCATATCACTCTTTTCTCTAGTTATTGATATGATAATACTCTGTCCTGAAGGAGATGCTAACTGGTGACAGCCAGAGGGTGACCTCTGACAAAGAGAGCTGGAAGAATGCAGACTTTCTTATTGATTATTACTAGGAATAGGATCTCAGAGGCAATCTGATTCAGCCTTTGTATTTAATATGGAAGAAAACCATCCTGCTACCACCATAGTCTGAGGGAGCTGGTGTGGAGGAAACACTAGTAGAAATACCACTTTCATTCCATGAGCTTCTCATGCTTACAGACTGGGAAGACACCAGTATGGAGAGAAAAATGAATTTTCAACAACAAAAATATTAATTTCAGGGTTCTCTGTTGGTTTATAAGGATTTTCTGCGAAGCCACATTTGTGCCATCGTAGATTGTTTTGGTTTTGTGATTCTAAGCTTCTAAATATGCTCTCATAATACACTTGACTATAGAATACTATTATAGACTCAACACTTCGTTGGGCTTTTAAAATTCTTTTCAAGTGTATTTAGTACAGCGTCTCATTACACAGATTGGGCTCATAGTGATCTTCCTGTTTTCAGCCTCTCAAGTGCTGGATTACAGGTGCATGCCACCACATCCAGTCTCAATCTCTGTCTCAGTGTGCCCCAGGGGAGAGGCCAGGGTGGCATGTGGTGCTGATGGTGGTCCCTGTGCTTGCCTAGCAGACATTTTAGTCCGCTGAGCTGTCTGGCCAGTCTTGGACTTTTAAAATTCTTAAATAATAGTGTGTTATAACAACATCTGTCATTAAAAACTTGGTTCACAATAAAGAAAATAAAGACTTCCAACAATTTTGTTCATGGAACTGTTATTCCTTGATGTTGAAATTAAATAAAAGAGTGAAAGAAAAATAAAACTAATCTGTCTTTTTTCACAGCTTGGTAAGAAGGGATAAGCATTTGATCTCTAGTCTGCTTAACTATAAAGAACAAGCATTCAAAAAAACTAACATAATTTTTGTTGTGAAGTATGTTTAGATTTACAGAAAAAGTGTGAAGGTACCTCAAATGCCTCTCAGCTAGTTCAATGATATTTTACTCAAGCTCTTTAAATTAAATATATAAATTTATCCTTAAATCAAACATGGAGATTGTGCTGAGTATAATGGCACATGCCCATAATACTATCACTATGGATACTGAGGCAGGATGATCAAAAGTTCAAGGTCAGACTACATTGCACAGTGAGACCTTGTCACAAAAAATCTCAAGCTGAAACAAAAATGAAATTTGAAAGGTGGTCCCAAGGGAAAGGTTTTCTGTTACAGAAAACATCTGAACATCTTGTTCCATAAACCACACACAGGTTAGTCAAACATTATTTCATTCTAGAACAGATCCTTCTGTCTGATGCTAAATCGACAGGCAAAAATAGACAAAAACTATACAAAGAGGAGGATGAACAGGACAGAAACTTCAGATAACAACTGCAGATGTTTCTATCAAATGTATGGGAATTTTACTCTTTCCATCTTCAAACACAATTATACATTTGCAGTTTTAATTCTATATGTGAATATCTGTATCTGTTTGATAAAATCATCTGATGGTTCCCAAAACATCTCGGCTGACATTTAGCTTTGGAATACAATGAGACAGCAATTTACTTATTTGATAAGCTCCATCATAAAAACTTACCTTTATGTCTTTATTAGCAAATATGATAGAGTTAGTCTTTTTCCAACAGGCTTCTTAAAATATATTTGTAAATAAAATACATATTTATTTACAAATTACTTTTATGTACACTGTATAGACTGAATATCTTTAGTCCAAAAATCTGATACAAAAATGCTCCAAAATCTGAAATTTTCTGAGTGAGCAAATGGAAAATGCCATACCTACCTTCAGGAGATGGGATTCAGTCCAATGCACAAAATTATACAAAATATCCAGTAAAATTACTTTCAAACTATGTGTATAAGTTATAGATAAAATATAAGTTAACTTCACATTTAGCCTCATCTCATTCCCAACATATATCATTATGAATGTTGTAAATATTCCAAAGTTTAAAACACTTGTGGTTTCAAGCATTTCAGATGAGTCCCTACATGTATGTATATTTACTTGCCTTTCATAACTATATTATTGTATTGAATATGTGGAGGTAGAATTCCAAATGAAATAGTCAAGGGAACCATAGCCTAGACGTCTTAAGATACTGTACATTTCTCTGCAAATTTGGAACAAATGTCTGAAAACAATTTTACATATGATAAATGAATGTAATCACATTGTCCTTTGTAACTATTATTTTCTGCTCTTGACCTTGAGCCAGTTTTCACTCTGATGTATACAACTAGTTCCAGTAGACTGACTTTACAGCACTTACAGCTGGCCACGGTCCCCAAAGAGATATTAGAGGAGTAATTTCATGGCTAGTGAGTTAGACTGGGAGCTGAGTTGCTGAGGCAGAACAGGACGCAATTGTCCAGACTAGTTGCTCAGGGAATGAGCTTGTCTGGATGGTGCAAGTGTAACTTAATAACTTTGGCAATGGCCAAAGGCAGTAGTTAAAGAATGTCTTTGAGAGGGACAGAGTAAAGGGACTGCTCCTCTGCAGTTTTGCTGTTCATTTGCTTGTACTTTCCATCTTATCCTCAGCAACTTGGATTCCTGATGTTTTGGATCTTACAGAGGTTTGAAAAGCAAGAGGAAGATTGCTAGCTGTTGCCTGAGAGTTCAGTGTCTCTGAACAATGACCTATTTGGCTGTGACTATAATACAGAGATAGGATATTTGTTATTATATATTTTAGTGATATGCTTTCAGCCTATTACTTCTTTCCTTTCATAAGGGAAATTTTGTTTTGGAATGAATAAGCCTAGGTTTCAACTGTAAAAGCATATGCCTTTGCTTTTCTTTACTGCAAATATTTATATTTTAAGACATACTCCAAAATTCATAACAAAAATTTTAAAACATCTATGCCTTTGAATAAATCTCTATGCAGATAATGGAAGAAAATAAAAAACCTAAAAAAATTTCATGTACTTCAGGTACGGTTTCTCTCTCTCTCTTTTTTTTTTTTTTTTTTTTTTTTGTCATAGTGGTGCAAGTTCAATAAGGTACAAATGTGATTGGGATACTTTTCCATGTAGGGATAACATTAACATTGCTACCACTAGAAGGGTTGGGGTTTTAAAATCTATTTATTATTTAATAAAATATTAGATGGGCTAAAGCTTAGTTGCATTAGAGAAAAAGTCCCTTCCTGGTCATAGACTATGATCTTAATTAAAGACCAGATATATTGAAAGGCCCTGATATTGATCGTAAGAAGAGACTATACTGGGGGAAACATTTTGGATCAATTAGGAAAATTCATCCTTATTAAAAGAAAAAGCACTTGAAACATTTATATAAGCAAGCTCACTGGTATTATCTTGAGTGAGAGGGAATTTGTTAGGAAGTTAAGATTAGCATTTTCAATAAAGTGCAGGTACAATCTTGAAAGCAGAGTAAAAGTGTTATGACTGATTTTTATTTTGAATGATTTCAGAAAAGACTTTCAGAGAAGTGTTAATATCACTATTCAAGGGACTGTGTCATAATTGATCTGCTACAATATTCCCACTTGATTTCTAAAATGTTTGTACCTAAAAAATTATAACTTTGAAGACGATCTCAGCCAGTTCGTGCTTCACATGCTTTGCTCATGGAACAGGTAAAGTTATAAGAAGTATACTATTTCCAAGTGTGCATTTGGAGAGAGGCATCGTGAGAAAAGTAGGTTTTCTGCCTATTAAAATACTTTAGTAAGTAGGGATGCAGAACAAGTCTCTCGCGCTCACTTTAGCAGTTCTCTGCCTTGCTGTATCAGTCTCCTTCTGCACGATCCATTTGGTGTGTATAGCTGAACAAACTGCTGACATTCTATGGCTCTGATCACCTCAGGTTTCCAGCGTACAACCCGACTTGGGAGAAATCTTAAAACTTCTTTACCACTCCCTCTTCCTACTTAGTGAATAAATACAGTACATTCAAATAGATTAAAATTGAGAAGGTAAAGTCAGAAATGAAAGGCTAAATATCACAATTTTTCTAATATGAGAAACCCAAAATATAAATACTTTAAAGAGCAAAATAAGTGAGACTATATCTTTTCTAGTCTTCATATTTACAAGTCATGGTTTAGAACAAATATCGGCCTTAAATTCACCTCTAGTTAATACTACTTTATTGTACTAACCTCATGCCTTATCAAATCTTAATTCATACACTCCTTACTTTTCATCCATAGATTTAGACATACATTTTGTGTCTTTAGATTGAGTGTACTTGCATGGTGGACATGGATGTTCTAAAGGCATACTTTCTCACATTTAAAGTTTGTAAGCACTCAAATTGCAGATGAAATATTTTATTAAAATATTCTTAGAGACCTATCTGGGTGAGTTTTCTTCTGTGAATGTCTATAATATTCCCATGAAGTAGCTCTCTTTTTATAAAAATGTGTTATATTTTTTACTACTTAATGGTTACTAAGATTTGGTGAGAATATTTAAGCTTTTGATTCTCAAGATTTCTTGAAGAAGCCTCCTGAGACAGGCTGAGTTGAACAGTTGATTGAAAACTATTTAGTCTGTAGGTCCTCTTGGGTTGTCATTTATACTATCCTAAGGATAAGGACCACTGATATCCTTTTCTTAGCAGAAACATGCCGTTTAAACATTTTTTAATGAGTTGAATAATGCTGTTTTGTTTAAAGAATTTTGACTTTAACCTCAGGGGTCTAAAGATGTCAGAAGTTCAAATGTCACCAAACAATACAGCACTTGTTAGACTGACTAAAAAACATGAATGACATTTTCTGAAAACTGATGGCAAATCACAGATAAATTGTGATACTTACTAATACACTTCCACTGGATTTCATTCAGTGGAACTGTACTAGGCAAAGGCCTCTGACCTAGGAGCTTGCATTGTAGACTTTCTTCCCAAAGTGATTATTTTCTGATTTAGGGACTCTAGCAAAAGAGGATTTCTTGTGTAAAACCCAAAACCATTTTTCATCATAGCAAGATGAACAGAACTTTTGTTATGAGTAAAGAAAGTAACTTACATGGGAATTGTGGAGAATTCTCTGGGAAAAAAATCACTGCAGAATTTTAAGCTAACTACAACAGTGACCTTCAACTGTGAAAGTTGATATTTTCATGAGGGTTCATCCTAATAAAACATTCCGAAGATGAGGTTTGTCTGTTCTGGTTCTGCTCTCCCCGTTGATCTCTGTGGCTCTTTCTGCCTTCTGCTATGCCTTACCATAGTCTCAGATGTCTAATGCCCTCATACGTGCCTCTAAACTGTGCCCAAGATGGCCCTCCCCCAGTCTAGTGCCATTAACATATCAAGCCTAACCTTTCAAATAGCCTATTCTAGCCAGGGTGATAGTTCAGTGGCTTAAGTGGTGCCTGCCTAGCAAGCATGAGACCCTAAGTTTGATCCCCAATACAAAAAAACAGACAGAATAACAAAAACCCACTACCAAATAAAGCCTACTTTGCATCTTACTCAGAATCCTCAGAGAAAACTGTTCTATTAACTTCCTATAGTGAATTCTCATGGACAGCATGTGTCTTTAACATTTTACTTCATCTTAGGGGCAGTTCACAGATGAGAAAGTGCAAATGTCTAATGAACACAGTTGGCCATTTGTACTCACAGGTTCTATATTCTTGGATCTATACAATTAAGTGTTGAAACATTCAGAGGAAAAACCATTCTATTGAGCAGCAATTGACTTTTCTTTCCTTGTTATCATTCTCAACACAATGGAGTGTGGCAATTGTTTGCATATCAGTTACATTTCATTAGGATTATAAGTAATCTGGAGAAGATTTGAGGTGAATAGAGTGCTGCAGGTGCAACCCTGTTAGAAGGTGCTTAGTTAGCATGCAAGGAATGCCAGGTATGCCAGTATATCTCACACTCATACACATGAACACAAAAGAAGGAAGGAAAGAAAGCAGAGGAGAGAAGGACGGATAGAAGAAATGAAGGGTGGAAGGAAAAAAGAGAAAATTAGAGTATACAGGAGGATGTGTCTAGTTTACACACAAACACCACGCTGTTCTATGTGAAGGATTGCAGTGTCCTCAGACTTTGGCAGCTGTGTGGGGTCCTGGAACGAGTGTGCCATGGGAGATATGTAGGGATGACTGTAGATGTTTCTAGAATGTATCACTAGGAAGCCAGGGAATGCATAGTGAATTACCATCACACAGTCTGACCCTGTGCTCTTATTTTCAACCCTGATCAGTTTTCCTCATGCTTACTCCATTCCTAGCACATCTTTGCTGCTGTTCTGATCAAAACTCCTGAACTTGTCACTTTCCATTATATATAGAATGAAACCTTACCTGACTTTCCTGTTTAAAATTTCTCCCTCTTCTCCCAGATACTCCCTATTCTTCTTCCATGCCTTAGTGTTCACATGCCCTTTGTAACCATCTGATATATTACTGATTCTGTGATTGCCTGTCTGGTTAACAAGCTTAAGTCCTCTCAGGCACAGGTTTTTCTTTGTTCTGGTCATTGCTCTTCTTCTACAACCAGGCACTGACATCTCTTAGCATTTGCTGAATGCATGATTAAACCCTTTGGAAAAATAACCTGAAAATATTTATTCATATTCAATTCAAATTTTATCATTGATTCACTGTGTGAATGGGCACTCTTGGAAATGAATACCCTAGAGCAGTGTTGGCGAACCTTTTAGAGCTGTCGGTGATATAAGCAGCCCACTGCAGCATGTGTGCCCTGGTCCCATGTAAACTGCAGGGGTTGCAGCCCAAACTTTAAGTTTATAAGCTTTGGTTGGGTATTATCTAACAACTGGTTACCAAAATACAACATTTTATGAATTTTAGAGAAATAAGATCAATGTGGAGCCGGCAAGATAGCTCAGCAGTCTAAAGAGCCTGCCTAGGCAAGCACACAGGGACTGCAGTTCAATCCTGGGCACCGCATGCTGCACCAGTCCCACCCCGAGGGGGCCTGAGACAGCCACAAAAAAAAAACCCAATGTAACAGAAGAATAGATGTGTATGAATGCCAGGGATATATATAGCTAAGCAGAAAAGCTCCTAGCTGGCAAACAGTAGGCCCTGAGTTTGATTTCTGGTAGAAAACAAAAAGTAGAGGTATAGAAATGTTTATAGAAATGTTCTTATGATTTTGAAGAAGAAAGAAAATAAAGTAGAAACCAATTAAATGTCTATTATATACAATATGATTAAAACATTGTGTAGCTCTCTTGTAGACTTATTTAGCTACTAAAATAAGTTAAAGACATGTATCAACATGAATAGATATGCAAAATACATGGATACTTTTAAAAAAGAAAGTTTCAGAGAAGAGTTTGATCTAATTTTGAGTACATTAAAAAGAAAATGCAGTCAAACATGGTGGCAAATGCCTATGATAGTACCACTTGTGAAGCTAAGGAAGGAGGATCATGAATTTGAGGATAGCCTAAGGGTACACTGTGATACCTGATCCCCCTCCAAAAAATATGCCAATTACTAATTAGCTGTCTAGCTTCTCTGTACATTGTTTCCTTGATGTGTGCAAAGGTAGGACATAGAAAGAACAATTTGGCCTTTCGCTGTCTGCATAAAATGTTGATAGCATTTGCTTCCTGTAGGACTCTATAAAAAGCAGTTTTGCCAGTACAGCAGCTAGATGGCAGCACGACCCCTCATTTGGCTGTTTCAGTGATTCACCTTTAATTGCAAGGGGGACTGAATGGGCTGCGATGCTTTCCTTCTATGATAACTTTGTCAAAATGTTTGACTTTTTGATTAAAAGAAATTTAATCAATATTCTTTTGAGGCTCTGTGGATCTCTTCAAAGAAGTTCACCACAGATAAATAGGAAGCTTTTGAGAAAAAAAGAGCTCCAGACCAAAACTCAGGCACCCTGAGTGAGAGAACTTCTTTTTCCTTTTATAAAAGGTAGAATCTGGTGGAACCATTGTGGAGATCAGTGTGGAGACTCCTCACAAAAGTAGACTGGAAATCCCATTCAACTTAGCTATCCCCCTACTGGGAATTTTCCTGGAGGAACTGAAAACATCATATCATAGTGACATATGTGTATCTATGTTTATAGCAGTACAATTTGTGATAGCCAAATCTTGGAAAAAAACAAAGTGTCCATCACATGAGCAACGGTTGAAAAAGATGTGGTATTTCTATGCAATGGAGTATTACTCAGCTGTAAAGAATGTAAATTTGAAGCATTTATATTGAAGTGGATGCCACTTGAACATATACTCATAAGTGAAATAAACCAGACACACATGTGCAAATATCATATAGTCTTGCTAGTATAAGAAATCAAAAGAAGAAATACAAATAGAAAGGTATAACAACAGCTAAAAAGAATTTAGTCAGATAATGAGGGTAAACTGAACTGCATATGTTGCAGGGCACTAATCAGCTTCTCTTCTGGATGGTTAACAGCCTGAGTTTGCAGATCAAAAATTGGAGAAATGGAAGGGCTGCAAAGTCAGCCAACATTTTGGCCCTAGCCTTTCAAGGTCTGTGAAGACTCAGGACATAGGAGAACCTGTAGTGTAACATCATAGATTTCAGTTGTGCCCCAAATTTTCTGATCAAGGAGATTACGGAGCCACAGAGGAATGTGATCAATGGTCTATAGTGTGCCTAAGGAGAGTCACATGGAGAGAAAAGTTTCACTCAGGCTTTCATAGAGAGCAAATTGGTCAAGCAATGGCTGTGACTCATCCACATGGCTGACACTGACAAAGGATCTGCAGAGTGAGGTACGGTGTTACAGGATAAACCCTGAGGGGACTTGACTGACTTCATCAGAAACAAAAGTTACATTTTTTGTCTGATAGGTCTTGCTTTATCTCGGTCTTAACCATCCAGCAGAAAAGTATAAAAAGTGAGGTATATAAAATAAGGGCATAATAATAAGCTGAGCTATAAATGGCTCTAGTCAACAACTTCAGATAACTCACTATTATTGTGGACTGCTGGACTGTGTTGGATTGTTTCGCTGAATTCAAGCACCTATAATAATTGAATGACAGTGGAATGCCCATCTTTGACAGAACTAAACAAAAAAAGGGGATACAAAGAAAGAAGTATTCTATGTTTGTATAAACAGTACAGTTAGGATAAGTATGCAATACTTCTGCATAATTCTGTGAGTAGAAATATTTGCACTAATAGTGTTTGGACAGGATATCATGTCAGCTTCTTGTACTATGGATAACCACTAGGAAAATAACAATATAAAAAGTATTAATTATTGAAACTGTACTATAACTCAGCTTTTAAAGAAAGATAAGTACAGAGCTACATTCTCTTAATTCATTGATTAGAGAAATCTGGTCTAATTGTGTTTGTAAACAGAATATCATGTATGTAGCTTGTACAACAAAAAAACACTATGAAAACAATATGCAATGTATTAATTATTGAATCTGTCCTGCTAATTTGATTTGAAACTGTCTCATTGCTATTTGTTCTTCAATAAAATAAAATAAAAGGTAGAATCATTGTCTTGTAGCCATCCCTTAGCTCTTATTGCTTTAACTTCATTAGTTTCTTTTTACATCTAACAAAACATGCTGACAGGTTTAATTGCTAACACTTATTGTAGTAAAGACAGAAACTCCCTGAATAAACAGAAACCCCCTTTGGAACTATATCTCTAGATCAGAAATGCAATTGAGCAATACCTGAGCAAGGCAACTTGTACATTTTACATCCAGATGTATGAAATTCAGAGAAGTTAAGTGATTTGCTCAAGTTTACTCAGAAAGTACAGACTGTATGATAGTTTGAAAACTCCCATCCCTTTATTTTCTACCACAATAGTACTGGTTTTGTTTAAAAAAAAAATTTCCCCTCCAGACTTAGGTTGTCTGTCTTGGCTTTTACAACTAACTGGGAGTTCGCAGGATTGTTTCACATTTCTTTAAACAAATCTAAGAAACGGTTAATTGGACCTTATAAACAGGATGTAATTTTAGCCAAATTCTAGCTCCTTTATCACTAGTGAGATTAGAGCCAGGGTTATTTTTGCCAATCAGAAAGATTTTCATTTGTTGGAAAATAAATTTAAGTAATATTTTACCTGCCTTATGATATTGAATTAAAAGTCATCTAAAAACTAAGGAGAGTAAAACTTGAAAATTTAAAGCAATGTTGGAAGGATCTGGTCCAGTCTTCTCAATTTTTTTTTTTTTTTTTGGTCCAAAGAAGTTAGTTTTATTTCTCTTGTATTTAAGGCATCATTATTTAATTTTTTTTTTAGTTTGTAGGCTGCTAGAAGGTCAGACTTAATGAAGTGCTCACTCCTCAGACTTATCTTTATTGCTCTAAGTGGGAAAAAGAGTTGTCTTTCCAGTTTTCCCTCATTGCTGAGCAGGCACAAATTATAGAAGGAGTCAAATGCCAACATATTGATACTTTCCTTGAGTTTTTTCTTCAGTTGTTCAGATTCTGAATTTGAAAGGCTTATTAGGATTTTAGAAATCTGCTGGAAGAACTACAATGGTTTTATTGGCTAGAATACTACCCAATAGTCATATTTCCCCCAAATCTACCTTTTAAAATAAAAACTAAATATTCAGTAGCTTAATTTTACCTTTCATTATTTTATTTACAAATCTTTACATCCTTGTGTATTATTTGGTGATTATAAATCGTCTTATGCAGGGCTCTGAGATGGTAATGATGAATAGATTCACCAAATGATGCCAATAGTAGTTTGATATGCTAGGGCAAGAGCTAGTGTTTCTGAGAACTTCTATTTGAAGTCCTTAAGGTGAAGAAAATAAATTGAAAGAAGCTACCAATATGTTCATTAAGATACAGGATGACCAAAACAAATGTGAGTTCAGTAAGGCTAAGTCCCTTCATTGTTATTTCATTACTCGCAAAATACACATATATTTAAAAACTAAAGATGTTTGTGAGTAAAACATACGATCACTAGTTGTCAGCTACTACATTAGATATGATACCAATTTAGATGCTATTTCTCTACAGCTTCCTCAGTTCTGTAGGCTGGGAGCCAGCATTCTCAGATGATACAATATGTCCAAGTGAATCAGATTTAACCAGTTATACTAAACAGCAGAGAGCTTAGTGTGTTTCAGAAGCTATTTGAAATTGCTTTATTCTATAAACATATTAATTTACTTCTCACAATCTTATAAGATAAGGTTATCTTCATTTTATAAATGCAGACATAAGCATATAGGGTTTAAATCACTTTTGAGGTCCCATAGCTAATAAGACATATATTAAAGATCTAAGTCTTGGTTTGATAAATTCCAAAGATTAATGTCAGTCATAGTCATATCTTCAGTGAGTTGAAATCTATCTTTTAGTTCAGGGGATAATGTGATTTATTTTACCCATAAATAATTAACTCTGCGTCTCATGCCTATGTCAAACACTCAGAGCTAAGAAAAGAGAATCAGATGCTCTCAGGAAAAATACTGAATCACAAAACAATTTTTTAAATTTTTAAAAGAGGGTTCAAATTACAATTTAAACCAAAAAATAAAAGTAATGTAAAATTTCACTCAACAATGCAATATGAATTTCACTTGCTTGTTTCCAAGATTTGACTATCACACATTGTGCTGCCATAAACATAGGTGCACATATATCACTATGATATGATGTTTTCAGTTCCTTCAGGAAAATTCCTAGAAGGGGAGATAGCTGGTTTGAATGGGATTTCCAGTCCTATTTTCTTAAGGAGTCTCCAAACCGAATTCTATAATGATTGTACCAGTCTACATTCCCACCAGCAGTGGAGAAGGGTTCCCTTTTCCCCAAAGCCCCTCCAACATTTGTTGTTGGTTGATTTGTTTATGATAGCCATTTTTTCTGGAGGGAGATGACACCTCAGTGTTGTTTTAATTTTAATTTCAAGGATGGCTAATGATATGGAATATTTTTTCATATGTTTTTTCACTTCTTTAATTTCTCTGCGAACTGTGTATTCATCTCAGACGCCCATTTCTGGAATGGGTCTTTAGATTTAAGGGCCCCGATGTATTCTACTTCTTTATAAATTGTAGAGAGCAGACCTTGGTCTGAGTGCTTATTAGTTAAGTTTTTTCAAAATTTGTGGGTTGTTTTTTCACTTTGTTGATAATTTATTTTGACATGCAAAAACTTCTTATTAAGAGTTGGTCCAAGTTGTTGATTCTTTTAAGTGTTTTCCCATGCAAATACATGTTTGTTCATGAACTCTTTGCCTACTCCTCTGTCCTCAAGAGTTCTTCCTATTTTCTCTCCCAGGAGATTTAGTGTTTCTGTTTTAATGTTTAGATCTCTGACCCATTTTGATGTTAGTTTAGTGCATGGTGATAGATCTGGGTAAAGTTGTAATTTTCAGCATGTAGAGAGCCAGTTTTTCCAGCACCATTCTTCCAGTGAGAATGTTTGGCTGCTTTGTCAAAGATAAGGTGGCTGAGTGTGTTTGTAGAGGATTCAGCATCTTCTAAAATATTCCACTGATCCTCAGGTCTATTTCATTGCCAGTACTATGCTGGTTTTTATCACAGTAGTCTTTTAGTATAATTTCAAGTCAGGGGTTGTAATGCTTCCTCCATTGTTTTTGTTGGCAAAAATTGCCTTTGTTACTCTAGGTATTTTCTGGTTCTAAACAAATTTCAAGAATGATTCCTCTAGGTCTGTGAGGTATGTTGGTGGTAGTTTGATAAATCTGTACAGAAATTTTGGGAGTATGACCATCTTCACGATGTTTGTTCTTCCTATCCAGGAGCAGGGAATATTCCATTTTCTGAGATCCTCTACAATCTCCTTTTTGAGTACTGTAAATTTCCTTGAAAATGTCTTTGACTTCTTTAGTTAAATTAATTCCAAGGTATTACATTTTCTTTGGTGCTATTATAAAAGTTATTGTTTCTATAATTTCAGTGTGTCTGTTGTCTGTGTAGCAGAATGCTGTTGACTTTTGGATATTGACTTTGTATCCTGCTATGTTACTGAGTTTGTGTACTAATTCTAGTAGCATCTTGGTGAAGTTCTTCGTATCTTCCAGGTAAAATATCTTGTCATCTGCAAATAATGATAATTTGACTTCTTCTTTACCTACTCTTATTCCTTTTATTTCTTTCTCTTATCTAATGGCTGTAGCCCCAAAACTATATTAAATAGGAGGTGTTATAGATGACATCCTTGTCTTGTACCAAATCTAAGAGTAAAAGATTTTAGTTTTTCCCCATTTAGAATTATGATAGCCATTGAGTTTTCATAAATGGCTTCTATCATATTGAAATAGAGGCCTTCTACTCCAATTTTCTGTAGGACTTTGAACATGAATGAGTGTTGGACTTTGTCAAAAGCCTTTTCTGCATCAATTGCCATGATCATATGATTTTTAGTTTTTGCTCTATTGCTATAGTGTATTACATTTATAGATTTTTGAATATTGAACCATCCTTGCATCCCTGGGATGAATCCTACCTGGTCATGGTGTATGATCTTCTTGATGATTTGCTGTATTCTATTTGCCAGGATTTTGTTGAGGATTTTTTTCATCTATGTTCATGAGGGAGATTGGCCTATAGTTCTCTTCCTTAGTTGTGTTTTTCCCTGGTTCTGGTATCAGTATAATACTTGCCTCCAGAAATGATTCAGGAAGGACTGATTCCTTTTAAATTTCCTTTAAGAGTTTGAGGAGTATAGGGCATATATCTTCCATAAATTTCTTATAGAGTTCAGCTGTGAATCTATCAGGACCTGAACTTTTCTTGGTCAATAGTTTTTTTTTTTTATTACAACTCATAGTTCATTGGCTGTTACTGGGCTATTGAGAGTGGTTATATCTTGTTGATTCACTTTTGGTAATTTGTACCTTTCGAGGAATCTGTCCATTTCTTCTTCTTCTTCTTTTTTTTTTTTTTTTTTTTTTTTTTTTTTGGCAGAACCAGGAATTGAACTCAGGCTCTTGCACTTGCCAGGGAAGTGCTTATTCCACTGAGCCATCTCCTGGCTCCGAATCTGTCCATTTCATCTGTGTCTTCTATTCTGCGAGCGTAAAGATTCTCAAAGTAGGTATTGATAATCTTCTGAATTTCCACTGTACCTGTGGTTATTATACCCTTTTCATTCCTTATTGCTTGTATTTGAATTTTTTCTTTCCTCTTTTTGATGAGGTTAGGTAGGGGCTTGTCAGTTTTATTTAATCTTTCAAAGAACCAGCTTCTTGATTCCTAAATTGTTTGAACTGTTTTCTTCACCTCAATTGAGTTCATTTTTGCTGTAATTTTTATGATTTTTCCTGTTTTGGGGCTCCAGGTTTGGTTTGTTCTTCCTTTTCTAGTTGTTTTTTTTTTTTTTTTTTTTTTTTTTTTTTTTTTTTTTTTTTTTTTTTTTTTTTTTT
>PVKA01042424.1:7304-17520 GCA_004027165.1 Ctenomys sociabilis | reverse complement strand
TAAACATAGGTATACATATATCTCTATGATACAGTGTATCCAAATCCTTTGGGAAAATTCCCAGTAGGGGGATAGCTGGCTTGAATGGGATTTCTAGTCCTATTCTTTTGAGGAGTCTCCATACTGACCTCCACAATGGTTTTACCAGTCTACATTCCCACCAGCAGTGGAGAAGTGTTCCCTTTTCCCCACAACCTCTTGAAGATGCCACAGCAGCTAGTGAAAAGGTGAGAAAGGATCTCTTAAAAACAATGAAAATGCAGGAAAAAATAATCCATCACCTGCAAGACGACACCAGGATGAACAATGTGAGAATAACTGGTATCAACGAGAATGAAGGAGTCTATACAAATGACATAAAAAGAATTTGGGGAGAAATAATTGCAGAAAACCTCCCAAATATGAGGAAACAATCCAGGATTCAGGTCACCGAAGAAGACAGAACAACAAATAAACTCATCCCAAGTAGAAATACACCGAGACATATAATAGTTAAGATCTTAGAAATCCAACATAAAAATAATATCCTGAAAGCTGCTAGAGAGAAGAAGGAGCTCACATTCAAAGGAAAACCCATCAGAATTACAGACGACATCTCTACACAAACAATGAAGGCAAGGAAAGAATACAGCAGAGTTCTTCAAGTCCTACAGAAAAACAAATTCCAGCCCACACTATTATATACTGCAAAACTCTCTTTCAAGTTTGAGGGAGAAATGAAATATTTGCACGACAAAGAACAACTAAAGAATTTCATGATGACAAAGCCATCCCTTCACAGACTGCTTAAAGATGTTCTAGAGCGAGACCACAATGACCAGAGCTCCATGAATGAGCATGGAAAGAACACACTAAACAGGACAGTCAATTAAACACAGGTTACAAAGGAGTAAATAATACCAGGTAAATATCATGACAAACAAAAGTCAGCACATTTCAGTCATAACTATCAATATAAATGGACTTAATTCTCCAATTAAGAGAAATAGACTGGTACAGTGGATGAGGAAACAAAATCCAACAATATGCTCTATACAAGAAACACACTTAACTCAAAAGGACATTCATAGGCTCAAAGTCAAAGGATGGAAAACAATACTACATGCCCTAGCACCTCATAAAAAAGTAGGAGTAACAATTCTGTTCTCAGACAGTCATAACTTCAAACCAAGAATTATCAAACGACACAAAGAAGGCCACTATATATAGGTCAGGGGAAAAATTCAAGAGCAAGAAGTAACACTCATAAATATCTATGCACCAAACACAGGAGCACACAACTATGTAAGACAAATTTTAAGGGACATGAAAAACTTAATGTCTAAGAACACAATCTTAACAGGAGAATTTAACACACCCTTATCACAAAAAGGTAGGTCAAACAGACAAAAAATTTGGCAATGAAGTAGAAGAAGTGAAACAGAGCTTGGAACAAAAGGACCTGGTGGACATATACAGAGTGTTCCACCCAAACACAGCTGAATACACATTTTTTTCAGCTTTACATGGGTCATTTTCCAAAATAGACTACATACTAGTCCAGAGGTCATGCCTAAGTATATGCAAGAATATAGAAATTATACCTTGCATACTATCTGACCACAGTGCAATGAAACTGGAAATAAATGACAAGAGAAACCAGAAATACCCACTAAATTCATGGAAACTAAACAACACCCTACTCAGCAATCAATGGGTTGCAGAAGAAATTCAACAATATCTACAAATTAATGAAAATTCAAGTACAACTTACCAGAATTTATGGGATGCGATGAAAGCAGGTCTTAGAGGGAAAATCATAGCTATGAACTCACACATTAGGAAAACAGAAAGGGAACAAATTAGCACGCTACTGCTACACCTCCAACAACTAGAAAAAGAAGAGCAAACAAAACGCAGAGCACAAAGACGGGAAGAAATCATAAAGATTAGAGCAGAAGTTAATTCAATTGAAATAAAAAATCAGTTCAAAGAATCCACAAATCAAAAAGTTGCCTCTTTCAAAAACTAAATAAAGTTGATAAGCCTCTTGCCAACCTCATCAAAAAGAGGTAAAAGAAAATTCAAATACAAGCGATAAGGAATGAAAAGAGTAAAATCACCACAGACCCAGTGGAAATTCAGAATTTCAATAGCTACTTCGAAAATCTTTGCGCTCATAAGACACAGAAGAAATGGACATATTGCTTGAAAGGAACAAATTACCAAAATTGAATCAAGAAGATATAGCAACTCTCAATAGGACGATAACAGCCAATGAAATATGAAGCGTAATAAAAAGCCTACCGACAAAGAAAAGTCCAGGGCCTGATGGATTCACAGCTGAACTCTACAAGAACTTTATAGAAGATATGAATCCCACCGTCCACACACTCCAGTGAAGTTGAAAAGGAAAAAGTCCTCCCAAAATCATTTCTGGAAGCAAGTATAATATTGATTCCAAAATCAGGGAAAGACACAACCAAAAAGGAGAACTACAGGTCAATCTCCCTCATGAACATAGATGGAAAAATACTCAACAAAATCCTGGCAAATAGAATACACCTAATCATCAAGAAGATCGTACACCATGACCAGGTAAGATTCATCCCAGGGATGTGTGGATGGTTCAATGTTCGAAAATCTATAAATGTAATACACTATATTAATAGACTGAAATCTAAAAACTACATGATCATCTCAATTTATGAACAGAAAGCCTTTGACAAAGTACAACACTCATTCATGTTCAAGGTACTACAGAAAATTGGAATAGATGGTCTTTATCTTAACTTGATAAAAGCTATCTATGACAACCTAAAAGCTCATATAATCCTAAATGGGGAAAAACTGCAATCTTTCACTCTTAAATCAGGTACAAGACAAGGATGTCCTCTATCGCCCCTCCTATTCAATATAGTCTTGGAATCCTTAGCAACAGCCATTAGAAAAGAGGGAGAAATAAAGGGAATAAGAATAAGTAAAGGAAAAATTAAATTATCACTATTTGCAGATGACATGATACTTTACTTGGAAGACACCAAAAATTCCACCAAGAAACTACTAGAACTGATAGGGAAATTCAGTAGCATAGCAGGATACAAAATCAATACTCAAAAGTCAATAGCATTCCTCTACACACCTAACAAGCACACTGAAAAGGAAACAATAGAAACAATAACTTTTACAATAGCACTGTGGAAAATGGAATACTTGGGGATTCACTTAACCAAGGAAGTCAAAGATCTTTTCCTGAAAAATTACAACACCCTAAGAAAAGAGTTTATAGAGGATTTCAGAAAATGGAAAGATATTCCATGCTCCTGGATAGGAAGAACCAATATCGTAAAGATGGCCATACTCCCAAAATTGCTGTACAGATTTAATAAAATCCCTATCAAACTGGCACCAACATACCTCCCAGACATAGAGAAATCAATCCTAAAATTTATTTGGAATCATAAACGACCTAGAATAGCAAAGGCAATCTTGGCCAATCAAGACAAGGCAGGAGGCATCACAATTCCTGATTTGAAATTATACTACAAAGCCAGTGTGGTAAAATCAACATGATATTGGCAAAAAAATAGACCTGAGGATCAGTGGAATAGATAAGAAGACAAAGAAGCATCTAAGTAAACACTGAGACATCTTATCTTCGACAAAGGGGCTATACAAGCTCACTGGAAGTAAGATAGCCTCTTTAACAAATGGTGCTGGAAAACATGGCTTTCTACATGCCAAAAACTAAAACTTGACCCAGCCTTATCACCATGCACTAAGGTAAAGTCAAAATGGATTAAAGATCTAAACATTAAAACAGAAACACACAATCTCTTGGAAAAGAATGTAGGAGGAACTCTTGAAGACATAGGTGTAGGAAAAGAGTTCATGAACAAACATATATTCGCATGGGAAGCACTTGAAAGAATCAACAACTGGGATCAACTCTTCTTAAGGAGCTTCTGGATGTCAAAAGAAATTGTCAACAGAGTGAAAACACAACCCACAAACTTTGAAAAAATCCTAACTAATAAGCAATGAGATAGAGGACTACTGTCTAGAATATATAAACAACAAATATATAACAGGGTCCTCAAATTTAAGACCCAATTCAGAAATAGGCATTTGAGATGAATACACACTTCTCAGAGGACGAAATTAAAGAAGCAAATAAATATATGAAAAAATGCTCCACATCGCTAGCCATTCATGAAATGCAAATAAAAACAACACTGAGATTCCATCTCACTCCAGAAAGACTGGCTATTGTAAAGAAATCAACCAACAACAAATGTTGGAGAGGTTGTGGGAAAAGAGAACAATTCTCCACTGCTGGTGGGAATGTAGACTAGTACAACCATTGTGAAGGTCAGTGTGGAGTTCCTCAAAACAGTAAGACTAGAAATCCCATTCAAGCCGGCTATCCCCCTACTGGGAAATTTCCCAAAGCATCTGAAAACATTGTATCATAGGGATATATGTATACCTATATTTATAGCAGCGCAATGTGTGATAGCAAAATCTTGGAAACAACCCAGGTGTCCCTCCCATGTGTAATGGTTGAAAAAGTTTTGGTATTTCAATATAATGGAGTATTACTCAGTTATTAAGATGGATAAATTTGAAGCATTTGTACTGAAGTGGATGCCACTTGAACATATACTCATAAGTGAAATGAACCAGACACACATGTGTTAATATCGTATAGTCTCCCTAGTATAACAAGCGAAAAGCAGAAATACAAAAGGAAACGTACAACAACAACTAAGATCAATTGAGTCTAATAAGGCAAAGTGAATGGCATATGCTGCGGGATACTAATCAGCTTTTCGTCTGGATGGATAACAACCTAAGTTCACCAATCAGAGTTGGAAAAATAGAAGAGCCACAAGGCCAGCCAACGTTTTGGCTCTTGCCTATCAAGTTCAGCGAAGACTCAGGACATAGGAAAACTTGTACTGCAACATCATGTGAACTCAGTTGAGCTCCAAATTTTCTGAACAAGGAGATTACAGAGCCACAGAGGAAAGAGATTGAAGTTCTATAGTGTGCCTTGGGAGAGTCACATGGAGAGAAACCTTTCTCTCAGGCTCTCACAGAGAGAAAACTGGTCAAGCGTTGGCCGTGACTTATCCACATGGATGACGCAGACAAAGGATCTACAGAATAATGTACAGGATTTCAGGATAAACCCTTAGGGGATGTCACTGACCACATAAGAAACATAAAGTACATGTGTTGGTATATAAGTCTTGCTCTATGTAGGCCTTAATCATCCAGCAGAAAAGAATAAAAATGAAGTATCCATCACGGGACCATAATATTAAGCTGAGCTGTAAATGGCTATGGTCAACAACTTCTTTGAATAACTCACTATTGTTGCGGAATGCTGGACTGTGTTGGATTGTGTTGTCGAGTTCAAGCACCTTAGTTGATTGACAATCGAGTGCCCACCTTTGACACGTGTAGCCCAAGGAAGGGGTATAGAAAGAAAAACCCATGATGTGTGTGTATAGACAGTACAGTTGGGATAGATAATGCTGTGCTTCTACATAATCCTATCAGAGGCAAGATTTGCATTAATGGTAGTTGGACAGGATATTATGTTGGCTTCTGGTACTATGGTCATCACTAGGAAAATAATTATTGAATTTTTATATAATTCATGTATAAAAAATAAGATAAGTAAACAGCTACACTTTTAGTTTACTGATAATGGACATCTGCTATAATAATGTCTGTAAGTATAATATCATGTATGCACCTTGTACGATACCAAAACCTTATGAAAACAGTTTGCAATGCATTAATTTATTGAATCAGTCTTGTTAAGGTGTTTTAAAACTGTAGGATTGATATTTGTACTTCAATAAAGAAAAATAAATAAAAAATTAAAAAAATAGTGTTCAGAGAAAAAAAAAAAAGACAAACTGGAGGCTTTTATAGGTAAATGTATGTAGGTAGAGACCATACTAGTAAGCAATATAAATCAGCCTCCCAGATGTAAACATTATATATTCTTTCCAATGGAAGAACTGGAAAAAATAAAGAGAATTGGAAAGAAATTGGGATAAGAAGAATAATAAGATGGTAAGAAACTGTGCATAAGGAATAAACAGCAGAGATGAAGGAAAGGAGAAAAGATATGAAAAAATGGTTAGGTTAAAAATCATGCATATATATAAACATGAGAGCTAAGATAATTGTATTATTACTATGAGTCTTTTAGGGTAGCAGTTCAAGCTTAAACTCTTTATTTTATTTATATCTGTAATCTGAGCAACTGTGTTGAATACAAAAATACCTTTCATCTTGCTTTTTTTAAAATGTGTATCATATCTGATTTCTATTACTCATATATTCTCTTTAAAATAAATGCAAAAAATAAAAAAGGATAAGGAAAAGATTAAGATTTATTGAAGGAAGATTTAATGTTTAATTGTTTTATCAACCTGGCATGCCTCTATCTGGTAATCTGAGCAACAAATTTGAGTATAACACAAGTAATATGACTACCATTATTAATTCCTAACTTGTTTTGAAATTCTGTATCACTTTTATTAGTTTTTGTTTTGTCTTTTCCTTTGGTCCTGTTGTTTGTTTTTATTTTTCTCTTTCAAATATTTTTTTTTGGTTGAACCGGGGATCAAATAAAATTTATAGAAGACAAAAATATTTGTATATTATACAAGTGAATAAAATGTTAATATGTAAAATATATGAAGAATTCATGTGATTCAACTGGAAGAAAAATGAATTGCTTTCAAAATGGCAAATTACTTAAATAATAGTGTGTGAGTGGGGGGACGGGCTCAGCCCACCCTGGGTTTTGGTGTGGCATGTGATGTCACGATTGAACTGTGGTCTCTGTGCACTTGTGTAAGCTTGCTTACACAGGCATTTTAGACTACTCGACTATCTGACCCCCTATTAACTTATCATTTCTTAAAACAGGCTACATAGAAATAGTCAAAATATTTGATCTTATTAGTTATCACATAAATCCAAATTAAAATATCTATCAATTCACATGCACTTGACTTCATAGTAGCAAAATGTGAAAAGCTAAATTGTGTTGATAAGGGTCTGGATAAAAAGAAAATTATACACCTGCTGTACAGCATAGGTAAGAATTTAATTATTGCAATTACAATGGAAGATAATATAGAGCATTCTGACAATTAAATGAGAAAGGAAAATGAAACAAATATGTTCAGGAAATATCTTCATTCCTATGTTCATTGTAGTTTTAATCATTATAATAAATAATCAAATCAACTGTTCACCATTTGTTTTTTTTTTTTTTTTTTTTGGTGGAACCGAGGATTGAACTCAGGCCCTTGAGCTTGCCAGGGAAGTGCTTATTTCACTGAGCCATCTCCCCAGTACCATGTTCACCAATATTTGAGTGGATAGAAATGTTTTATGTATAATATTCCATTATTTTTATCTATTGCTCTATCATCTGTCTATAATATAACCTTAAAAACAAAAAAAATCTTCCATTTATAGAAACATTTATTTTATTTGACAATATTATGCCAAGTGAAAAAATTCAATCAGAATGACAAATATTAGATGTTTTTCTTATTTATGAAATGTGAAAGAATTATAGCCCTAAAGATGGAATAATTATACTTGCCATGTAATAAAGGAGGGGGAACCAGTGACAAAATGTTGGTCAAGGTATACAAAATTTCCCTGTGTTACATTAGATGGATTAGCCCAGAAAATCTGTTGGAAAGTATGGTAACTATAGTTCTAGATATACGATACATATATATGTATATAATATTTAAAACTATTAATAGAGTCAATTATAAATACCTTTACCACCAAAAGTTGTAATTATATGAAGTTATATACATTTTTCATATTCATCAATTTACAATAAATTTAAAATTTAAGAAATTCATGGTATAAAAGTGAAGAAGAGTAAAAGAAAAATACACCTTATAAATAGAAGGAATGGAGAAAATACATATGCCTAAAGCTTAAATATTTGTACTGTTGGATAGTTAGATTATTATTATTTTTACTTTTAAGGAAGGGTATACAGGATGTTCATGGTCTTAATATTAGATAAGACGCATAGTGATTCTTCTGTTTACAGTCTCCAAAATGCACGGATAAAAACAGGCACGAGCCACCACACCCAGTCTCAACAGCTATCTCAGCAAGCACCAGGGGTGGGGCAAGCACCTCAGGTTGGGGGATCAAACCCCTGGCCCCTGTGCCTGCTTGTAGGCACTTTAATCCACTGAGGTATTTAGCTTAGATTAATGTACTGTGGATTTCTACTATAATATTGGAAGGAAAAATTAATGCTTAATATTTTTCTTTATTTCCTTTTTATTTGTGACCAATTTTCATGCTTATATCTAGTAATCTGAACAAATAATTTGATGAAAACAATGTGTACTATAACAACCCTTGTTGAATATATATCATCTTGTTTAGTGAAATTCTGTACAGTTTCTAGTGCTTTTAAAATATCTTTTATGTTCTTTACAAAAAGGATTGGTAGGACTAAATTTCTCTCATAGAAAAGATAAAAAAATAAAAAAGACAAACAAAATAATCAAACTCTGATTTGAACTTTATTAATTTATACATTCTCATATATTCATTTATTTTTTCATTAAAATTAAATATATTCTACTTGCAAAAAGGAAAAATGCACCTATTCATTACCTCAGCAATTTCTTCTACTCCTAAATAGTTATATGAATGCAATGAAAACATATGGTCATCAAAAGATTTGTAAATGAAAAATGACTACTGTGATCCAAAAGAACATCATGTTATTACAGAATCTTTAATTATTATAAACTGTGCCACAAGAAACATAATCACATGCATATTGCTGTGATGTTCTACTTTTATTATTTTTTTTTTCATTTATTTTTATTTTATTAAAATTCAAATGTCAATCAGACAGTTTCAAGACACCTTAACCATACAGATTCGATGAATTAATACATTGCAAACTGTTTTCATAACGTTTTGGTATTGTACAAGGTGCATACATGATATTATACTTACAGATATTATTTTAGCAGATATCTCTTATCAGTGAAGGAAGAGTGTAGTTGCTTATTTATCTTACTTTTTTATACCGGAATTATATCAAAAATTCAATAACTATTTACCGAGTGGATGACCATAGTACTAAAAGCCGACATAATATCCTGTCCAACCACCATTAGTGCAGATCTTGCCTATCATAGAATTATGTAGAAGCACAGCATTATCTATCCCAACTGTACTGTTGATACGCACATCATGATTTTTTCTTTCTACAACCCTTCCTTTGTCTACACCTGTCAAAAGTGGGCACTCCATTGACATTCAACTAACTTAGGTGCTTGAACTCGACAGCACAATCCAACACAGTCCAGCATTCTGCAACCATAGTGAGTTATTCAAAGAAATTGTCGGCCATATCCATTTACAGCTCAGCTTAATATTATGGGCTCACGAAGTATACATCATTTTTATACTTTTCTGCTGGATGGTTAAGACCTAGGTAGATCAAGACTTATATACCAACACATGAACTTTATATTTCCTATGTGATCATTGAAGTCCTCTCAGGGTTTATCGTGTAGTCCTGTACATTATTCTGTAGTTCTTTTGTCTGTGTCATCCATGTGGATGAATCACAGCCAATGCTTGACCAGTTTGCTCTCTTTGAGAGCCTGAGAGAAAGTTTTCTCTTCATGTGACTCTCCCCATGCACACTATAGAACTTCAGTCTCTTTCCTCTGTGGCTCCATAATCTCCTTGTTCAGAAAATTTGGAGCTCACCTGAGTTTCATGATGTTGCAGTGCAGGTTCTCCTATGTCCTGAGTCTTCGCTGACCTTGAAAGGCTAGGGCCGAAATGCTGGCTGGCCTTGTGGCTCTTCTATTTCTCCAACTCTGACTTGTGATCTTAGATTGTTAACCATCCAGAAGAAAAGCTGATTAGTATCCTGCAGCATATGCCATTCACTTTGCTTTATCTGACTCAATTGATTTTACTTGTTGTACGTTTCCTTTTGTATTTCTGCTTTTCGCTTGTTATACTAGGGAGACTATACGATATTTACACATGTGTGTCTGGTTTATTTCACTTATGAGTATATGTTCAAGTGGCATCCATTTCAGTATAAATGCTTCAAACTTATCATTCTTAATAGCTGAGTAATACTCCATTATATAGAAATACCACATCTTTTTCAACCATTCCT
>PVKA01042423.1:0-17331 GCA_004027165.1 Ctenomys sociabilis | reverse complement strand
ACTGGGTCTCACTATGCAGTTTAGGCTGGCCTGGAGCTCACTTTGTAGCACAGGCTGGCTCCTCAGACACACAGGGCTCCTGCCTCAGCCTCCCAAGTGCTAAATTATTGGCTTGCACTGTCTTTTTTTTGGAGTGAGCACAAGCTGGCTTCTCAGTTTCACAGAGGACTCCTACCTCAGCCTCCCAAGTTCTGGGATTATAGGCTTGCACTGTCTTTTTTGGTTTTTGAGACAGAGTCTTGCACTAGTTAATTCAGGCTAGCATTGAACTCAACATCTGGCCTATGCTGGCTTCTAATTGTGGGCAATATTCAGCATCCTGAGTGCTGAGATTACAGATATGTATTTGTAAACCAGAACTGAACCCCACATTCTACTTTTTATGCTCATATAATCTCCATCAGTGCCATAAAGTCAACACAATAATGATGTTTAATAAAAAGTCAGAATCCAAAAAATCAGGTGGTTTACCTCACAGTACATTTAGTAGTTAGCAAGAGTTAGATTCAAACCCCATGGCTTTATTTTTCCTCAGTGGCTCAGTAGAACTAAAAATTAATGTGCCTGTATATTCCACCTCCTACAAGTTTTTTTTTAATGAATCATAGACTTCATTTCAAAATATGTCACTAAACATATGTTAAAACAATAAAATTTACGATTTCGTTAATTTTTTTTTTCTTTTTGCATAGGTCATCATTATAATATAGAATCTATGCCTTACGAAATACATACAAAATTTTCTGGTTTTGGTGACTGGGGATTGATCTCAGGCCCTTGTGCTTGCCAGGCAAGCACTTATTCTACTGAGCTATCTACCTGGCCCCCATACAGAGTTTTCTTTCAGCAAGCCAAGGCCAGATTGGGAGCTGTACAATTGTAATACTTCACTGTAGTGAACCAGGAACGATGAAACGTGGCTTTTGGAAGAATGGTGGGGAGCTGGTAAAAGGAAAGAAAGATGTTCCTATAGAGAAGGGAAACGTGAGCTTGATGGAAATGGTCTTGGACCCTTGGATTTTATTCTGCCTTGGGATTTTGGCATAGGACTCCAAATAAGCCCCACCAATGGTTCTGGGTAGGAAGGGGTTACCTAGGCATAACACCACCACAACTGCAAACCCTCAGTTCAGTGCTGCAAGCCCTCAACCTGACAGTGCGGTCCCTCAGCACAGCCTGCTGCTGACCCTGCCAGGCTCCAGGACCATGTACCTGCAGGCGCTCTGGGGTGAGGCCGAGTAAGCTACCCAGAGGCAAGCAGGACCGGGCCTCCACCTCCCACAAGTTCTGACTAGTAGCCATTGGTTTCAAAGCAATTCTAACAGTTTGGTGGTATCATTCTACCATAAGTCCCACTTTACTAGCCTACATTTTCTTTTCATTTTGCCACACTCTTCAACTACCTTCAAAATATGGACACCTTAATATTGTCAAATGTATGGAGAGTGAGAGACTGTTGTGTGCTTCTTTTTGAAACAGGATTTCACTGAATTTGCTCAGGTTAGGATTGAATTTGGATTTTCCTGACTCAGCTTCCCGAAGTGCTAGGATTACAAGCGTGCTCCATCATCTCCCAGCTCATAGGATATTTTTGTAGAACTAGAATTGTGAAAACAATTGTCTTAAATGTTGCCTTGTAATTGAAGCATTTGGTGTTACCCTTTTTTTTTTTTTTTTTTGTGGAACCAGGGATTGAACTCAGACCCTTGCAGTTGCCAGGGAAGTGCTTATTCTACTGAGCCATCTCCCCGGCCCTGGTGTTATTCTTTGAAGATTTCTACCTCCTGTAGAGGATTGTACCAATATGAGTCATATCATTCCTTATCAACTTCATTATTTTTGTCTGTACTGGATACTGAATCCAGGGCCTTCACACTGAGCTGTACTTCTAGTCTTCATTTGTAACTTTGAGACAGGGTCTCACTAAATTGCCCAAGGTAGACTCAAATTTGTGATCCTCCTGCTTGAGCTTCGTATTAGGTTTACAGGTGTAAACTATACTCAGCCTTTTCCAGTTTTTTTAAGGTTAAAAACTTAGGCATCTAAATTGATTTTTTTTTAAAAGAACTTAAGGGATATGAACATAGGAATAAATCTCTTAAAATATAGTCCCTTAAACTGGATTTTAGAGAATTACAAGCCTGGGTGCAACCTTGGCATTAGTAAGATCATGTCTGAAGAGAAAAAAATGAAAAAGTGATAGGTATATAGTTCTGTGAAGAAAGACCTTAGTTTCAATCATCAGTTCCATAAAAACAAATACAAAAAACTGAGGTGATAGTTGTAATGCTAGCACTCTGGAAGTTGAGTAGGGGAAGATTGCAGCAAATAGCAAGACCCAGTCTCAAACAAAAAAGCCAGACACACACACAAACACCTTAGTGATTTTCTTTTGCCTTTTGTTTTTTTTTTTTTTTAAAGAGAAGGTCTTGCTGTCTGAGCTCAGGTTTGCTTTGAGCTCCTGTGTAGTCCAGGCTGGTCTCAAAGTCAGTGATCTTCCCACCTCATTTCTCAAGAATGCTGAGATTACAGTTGTGTGAATGGTTTTCTTTAGATGAAAATTTACATTTTATATGCTCTGTAATAGTTTTTCAGGTTGCCGTAATACTGTAAATTACTGTGAACTGGTAGTTTAGAACCATGGAAATATATTCTCGCATTTTTGAAGCCTAGCACTCTTAGTGTGTCAGCAGGGTCACACTCCATCTGAGTGCTATAGAAGACAGTTACTTCTTGGTATCTGTTAGCAGATTTTTTTTTTTTTTTTTTTTTTTTTTTTAGCAGATTTGGCTTTCTTGGTTTGTGGCTATATATATCACTTTCAGTAACTGTCTTCACATTCTTATCATGTTCTTGTTGTACATCTCCTTTTGCATATTATAGGAACAGTTGCTACAGGCATGGTAACATACTTGTAATCCTAACATTAGGAAGGTTGAGGCAGGTGGGTCTAGAATTAAGGCACATAGCCTAGGCTGGCTGGATTACAGAACAAAACTGTGCGTTTGAACAGGATGCGGAGGGGCTGGGGAGATGGCTCAGTGAAATAAGCACTTCCCTGGCAAGTGCAAGGGCCTAAATTCAATCTCAATCCCTGGTTCTGCAGAGAAAAACAAATGGATATGGTAGCACATACCTGTAACCACAGCATTTGAGAGGGTGAAGCAGGAGGATTGCTGTGAGTTCAAGGCCAGGCTGCACTACAAAGTAAGACCCTGTCTCAAACAAAAGTATATGTTAAGTTCAATATATCTGGGTTAACTTAAGTTTTTTCTTGCTTTTTTTTTTTTTTTTTTTTTTTGCAGAACCAGGAATTGAACTCAGGCCCTTGCGCTTGCCAGGGAAGCGTTTATCCCACTGAACCATCTCTCTGGCCCCTTAAGTTTTTAACCTTAAGTTAACTTATATGTTAACTTCATATGTCTGGGTGCTATCATAAGTTCAGTCATTAAATGGGTAATTTGTTAGATCAGAAATATGTGAATTAGATGTCCTATTATCAAAATAATTCAGCTGGGGAGATAACTCATTATTTTAAGTGCCTCCCTGGCCAGTGCAAGGACCTGGGTTTGATCCCTGCTACCATTTGCCATGCCGGCCCTGGAAACCAGATGTGGTGGTGTGTGCCCATAATCCCAACAGGTGAATCACTATGAGTCCAAGCTGTGTATCAAGACCCTGTACCAAATACATAAATTTGAAGAAAACAGACAGTCTTTTGACAACTCTCTTCAGCAATGGCTTTGTTGTAACTGCATAGAGCATTTGTTGGGCACAAATGTTGAATATTTCTAGCCACATAGTGATAGATATATCTACTTTGATCTTTCATGAACTGAGATTGTGGAGCTATTTGTTCTGTTTACTTACAAGTCTTGTAGAGCAGAAAAGATTATTCTACCAACTCTTGAAAAGATTCAAGGGGCCAGGGAGATGTCTCAGTAGAATAAGGGCTTGAGTTCGACACCTGGTTCTGCCCAAAAAAAGATTGAGGTTTGGATTTTTTTTTTTTTTTTTTTTTTTTTTTTTTGGTGGTACTGCGGATTGAACTCAGGATCTTGTGCTTGCAGGCAAGTGTTTATTCTTTTGAGCTATCTCCCCAGCCCTAGGTTTGGAATTATTTTGGGAAAATATATAAGCAAAAAATTCAGTAACTTCATACTGCACTAGGATAGTTGTAATATTCAATGTTCCCTCCCTATCTCTCCTCTACCTTTTGTCTCTGAATATGTAATGTCTTTTGAGTCATTGAGTATCATTGCTATGGTACCAAATTATATGGCCGAGTTACAGAAATTTATGATTTGACAGTGAATCTTAATTTGATATTACCTGAGCTAGAGGAAATGTTTTATCTGATGTCCTTTTTTTAAGTTTTGTCTCATTGGGATTTTAATTGTTTGGGGCAATAATTTGTGTAATGTGAAAAGTTCAATAAAATGTTGACTAACAACAATAACAAAAAACAGGGGCTGGGGAGATGGCTCAGTAGAATAAGTGCTTCCCTGGCCAGCACAAGGGCCTGAGTTCAATCCCCAGTTCCTCCAAAAAAAAAAAAAAAAAGAAAAGAAAACATACAAACAGTATAGAATCATATACATAAACGCAGATTGTAAGTTTAAATGGCAGGTTGTGAATCCAAACAATGCACGTTGGTTGCAGATCTGAGCAGTTGTTAAACAGAAAGGTGTTTTGTTTGGTTTTGTCTTTTTTTTTTTGAGCTAAAGTCTTACTATGTAGCTCAAGCTGGCCTTAAACTCACTATATAGCCCAGGCTGGTTTTAAATTTAAGGCATTCCTGCATCAGCTACCTGAGTGCTGGGATTACAGGCATGTACCACTATGCCAAATTAAATGTGTAGGTTAAAAAAGAATATCTGTAGTTGGGAATACCTAGTATTATAAATATGCCAGGCTGATGACCAGTTTTTAATAAATTGTTATAATATCCTTAGATCTCAATCTCTGTCTCCCTCCCTCCTTCCCCCCACCACCCTTCTTTTTGAGACAGGGTCTCTTGCTATGCAGTTCAGCCTGGCCTTGGGCTCTCTGTAGCCCAAGCTGGTCTTGAACTCCAGTCCTCCTGTTTCAGTGCCCCCTATCCTCCTGCCCCAGCTACCAAGTGGTGGGATTACAGGTGTGTCCACCACACCCAGGAACTTTTCTCTTTTTTAAGTAACTGTTTGAAAATTTAAAAAGTATCATGCATAGAGAAAAGTTGTAAATATAACACAAAGAACATTTCTTTTAGAAAAATTTTGCTCAGATGGTTTTGCCCTACTGGGTTTTTAAACTTGCCATTGTCCTGCCTGAGTCTTCCAGAGTGCTGGGAATACAGTATTAGCATATGCTTAGTTACTTTACTGTTCTTGAGACAAAATACTTGACACCCAAAGTTAAAAGAGATAAAAAGAAGTGGCCATGGAGATTGCTCAGTGGTTCTGAGTTCAATCCCAAAAAAAACTCTTAACAACAACCAACAAAAAAAAACCCCTAACAACAACAAAAAACACTGCTTAAAAGATGTAAAGATTATTTCGACTTACTGTTTGTAGAGGTTTCAGTCCCAGATCAGCTGGTTCCCAGACAGGGTGTTATAGCAGAAGGGCATCACGGGAAAAATACTTTGTGGCAGGCAGAATGGAGCACAAACAGCAAGCAACAACAGCAGCCATCTTTCTCTCACTTATGTCCTCTCCAGGCTACCTGCCATTAGGGTGAGTAGCACTCACACACAGGGTGGGAGCACCCTTAATGCTAACATTGCATTGTTAATCCCAACGCCACACACTCTAGATCTAGCCACCTCTGAAAAGTGCCATGTGTGACTGTGTGAGGTTCTGGGGGGAAATCTAGATACAAAGCCATAACATTATTCTATGTTTTGGGATAGTGTCTTGCTAAATTACTCAATCTGATTGAGTGATCAGATTGATTCTCCTGCCTCAGCCTCACAAATAGCTGGGATTGCAGGTTTGTATCATTGCACCCAGCTCTTTTTTGTTGTTGTTCTTTTTACGTGTTTTAAATTGAGATAGGTTGGCCCCAAACTTTTTTCTTTTTTTAATGTGTTTGGTGCAGGGTTTGACTACACAGCTCAGATACAGTGATCCTCCTGTTTTCAGTCTCCTCAGTGTTGGCATTACAGGCATGCCCTACCATGCCTGGTCTTGGTAGCAAGGTGGCTGGCTCAGTGTGTGTCCCTGTGCTTACCTAAGCAGGCGCTTAGTCTGCTGAGCCATCTCACCAGCCCAAACTTGTGGTCTTGAACTTGATTTTCTTGCCTTGGCTTCCTGAGCTTCCTGAGTGCTGGGAATACAGTATGAGCATGTGCTTAGTTTACTTTGTAAACCACTACAACTAGCTAGTTATTGGTACGTTTTAGATATACATAGTGATTGCATTTATCATAGAGAATTTGTACCTTACATGATGTAGCATGATTTTTTTTATTATCTTACCCTCCCTTTAAACTCTCCTCCCCATTTGCAAAAGCTTTGTTTTTGTTTCCCTCTTTCTCTTTTATATTCATTTATTTATTTTATATCCAAAATGTATATTGGGATGGCTTCCCACCCACCTTGATTGAGGGTGCTGGTAGTGCTGCTTCCTGAAGGAACATCCTTCTGTGAGCCTTGCTTTCCCTCCTGTAGGCTGGCACAGGACAGTGGAGCAGCCAACACACAGCACTACCATATGTGCATGGCTAAAGACTGGTGATTTTATAGCATCCTGGGCACTTCACGTCCATGAAGTAGGAATTGGGACTCTGCCCCAGGTGCTTCTTCTTGTGCTTCCTTTTCTCCTCCTCCGGAGAGGGATGAAGAAGATCTTTTGCAGGAAGCATGTTCTCATGGGGAGGTCGTTACCACCAGAAAGCCTTTCTCTTAAAAATTTTCTTTCTTTTCCCTTTCACTGTCCCTTGTTCACCTCCTCATTTGAGATTATCTTCCTGTTTCACAATACCTCTTACACGTTTTGGGTCCTTACTTACACTTTTTAGTGTTTCACATCAAAAAAACAATGTGGTGTTTACATGTGTGCTCAATGTATTTCATGTTAAGTGTGTGGTCTCAAGTTGAGTCTTTACCAAGAAATGTCTGGAGTTTATCCTTCTTTATGGTGGAGTAGTACTTCATTGTATTAAAAACTTTATCTGTGTGCCAGTTGATGAGCATGTGAACTATTTCTAGGATTTGACTATTATAAACTGCTGTAAATGTGGGTATCTTTTTGTTTTTCCGCTTCCATTGTTTTAAGTCCCCCCATATTGAAGACTAATTACTAGGTGGGTGGCTGTTTCTATCTGATTTAGGAGGACAGTAAAAAAGGCTGACTAAATAGGTTGGACATATGGGAATGAGATTTGGCAATATGGAATCCATGTTATGCTTTGCTGACTATGATCTTTTGTTTAGATGAGCTTGTATCATTATATTTTATAGCTCTTTATCTTGTGCTAGTCAGATTTTCCTGAGAAGAATCTTTTACTCTCCTATCTGGAAGATACAGTCACCTCTCTATATCTGTGGGTTACACCTTTTTGGCTTCAACCAATCACAAATTGAAAATGTTCAAAGAAAAAAAATGGTGTCTGTGTGGAACATTTAAAGATTTTTCTTGTCAATAATTCTCTATAAACAGTGCAGTATATTTACTGTTTATATAGCACTTAATTAGTTGAAGACATTTCAGATAACCTATAGATGGTTTAATATATGTAGATATGGATTATTAGGGTTCCAGTGTTATCTGCAAATACCAGCGTTTTTTTGTTGTTGTTCAGGCTCTCACTATGCAGCCCACACTCATAGTGATCCTCCTGATTTCTGCCTCCCTAGTGCTGGGATTACAGGCACACGCCACCACAACTGGACTCCATTGCCGGCTCAGCACACCCGAAGGCCGGTGGAACCAGGGATCGAACCCTGGCCCCTGCACTTACCTAAGCAAGCGCTTAGTCTGCTGAGCTATACCGCTGGCCCTTGCAAATACCAGCTTTTATGTGTGTAAATGCTTCAGGGGTTTCTTAGGGGGTGTTTTGGAGATAGGATCTTACTGTGTAGCTCATGGCAATCCTCCTGACTCAGCCTCCTGAGTTCTGTGATTACAGGCATTTGCAACACCACACCTAATCTAATACTGCATTATTTTTTGTAATGGGAGTTAAGCATTTGCAAATTTTGGTGTCGGGGGAGTGGAACCACCTTTACCCCCATGCTGGACAGTTCTATAAACCAGGCATGAGTAACGATATGTTAGTGGCCAGTAATGTTGCTATATATTCTAGAATGCATAGATAAAACAGACCTCAACATTGAAGAATTGTCTGCCTCCACACTGTCAATAATGGTGAGGTTGAGTAAATCTTTTTTTTTTTTTTTTTTTTTTTGTATTTTAACTTGAAGAATGAAAAATAGAAGCAAAAACAAATAGAAAAAAATGACATAAACAGGGTAACATACAACAATACATATGTTGCAAATTTTTAAAGCATGGATAGCTATATATATATATATATATATATATATATATATATATATATATATATATATTTATGTATGTATATAATTTAACCCCTTTAACCCCGTATCTCCCCTTCCAATATTCCAATATATATATAAAACAATCCAACACAGATCAGCAGTTCACAATAGAAGCGAGTTATCCACAGAAGTTGTTGACTTGAGCCATTCACAGCTCAGTATATTAATATGACTTTATTTATTTATTTATTTATTTTATTTATTTATTTTTTGTCTTTTTGAGACAGGGTCTCACTATGCAGTTCAGGCCGGCCTTAAGCTCACTTTGTAGCTCAGGCTGGTCTTGAACTCACAACAATCCTCCTGCCTCAGCCTCCTGAGTGCTGGGATTACAGGCATGCGCCACCACGCCCGGCAATGACTTTACTTTATATACCTCCATTTTTATACTTTTCTGCTGGATGGTTAAGACCGAGTTAAAGCAAGACCTATATAACAAGGAATGTAACTTTTGTATCAGATAAGGTCAGTCACATACTTTCAGGGTTTATCCTGTATCCCTGTACTATACTTTGTAGATCACTTGTGTCAGCCATGTGGATGAGTCATGGCCATTGACCAATTTGCTTTCTGTGGAAGTCTGAGAGAAGTTTTCTCTCCATGTGACTCTCCTTAGGCACACTATACATCATCGATTGCATTCCTCTGTGGCCCTATAATCTCGATCAGAAAGTTTGGGGCACAACTGAGTTATATGATGTTACAGTACAAATTCTCCTATGTCCTGAGTCTTCACTGACCTTGAAAGGCTAGGGCCAAAATGTTGGATGACCTTGCAGCCTTTCTTTTTCTCCAAGTTTTGATCTGCAAACTTAGGTTGTTAACCCTCCAGAAGAGAAGTTTATTATTACCCTGCAACATATGCAGGTCGGTTTATCCACACTGTCTAAATATCAGACATCGTAGGCATAACATGGAACATGTATTTTCCATCAAGTATTGAGATACTAAATTCTAAGTCCGTACAGAATATGAAGAAGAAACATTTTAAAAAATAGGAATGAGCACTTACATATATTTACATAGATATTTAGAAATCCATCCATATACAGCATAGTAGCATTTTAGCAGAACTGTCTTGTGACTTTTTTGTCTTATTTTTCATTTATTACCCTTTAAAAAAGGGCAATATAGTAATAGTTGGTATGTCATGACAAGAAGTACATATTTAGAAGACCAGAATGACAGGCATTTGAAGCATGACCCTTCTATCACACTTAAATTTGTTAAATTCAGTGCAGTTGCTTCATAGGTATCAGCATATATAGTTAGTTGGGGTGAGAATCCTACCACTTAACTGCTAGTTTCAAAAATCTCCTGATGTTTCTCAGGATCATTGTCTTACCCATGAGAAAATCTTGAGATAAGGACTTCTTAAAATCACACAGTTGGGTTAGTGGCACATGCCTGTAATCTCAGGAGGATGGCAAGTTCAGGTTCTGTGGGCAATCTAGCAAGGTGCTTCTCAAAATAAAATTTAAAAGTGGACTAGAAATGTAGTTCAGTGCAAAAGTTCTGGCGTCAATCCCTAGTACCAAAAATACTTGCATATATAATACTGTTTTTGCTGGTATCAGATGTCTAGCTTTTATTTTTTAATTAGACTTTATTCATACATTTTAGATATACATAATGATCCCATTCATCATAGAGAATTTGTGCCTGTACATGATATAACTTTTATTTCCCCATTCCACTACCCTCCATTTAACCCCTTCTCTCCCCTTCCTATTTACAAAGTTTTGTTTCCAGCCCCTTCCCTGTACTCTTGCTCCCTTTTCCATTTGAACATTTCCCTCCTGTGTCACAGTACCTATTACACATTTTGGTCCTTATTTACATTTTTAGTTTCTCACACCAGAGAAACAGTATGGTGTGTGTGTCTGATTTATGTCACTTAAAAAATATGATTTCAATATTCATCCGTTTTCCTAGAAATGTCTGGAGCAAAACACTCAAATACCAATTCTTTCAGAGCTCTAAGAGAGCAAAATAGAAAAGTTAAGTTTTTAAAAATACACCTGTAACTGGCAATATCATGTTTACTTCATTTTGTTGGTCACAGTGAGACATAAGATTAGAAGAGAATATGCAGGCTTTTCTTTTTCTTTCTTCAGCACTGAGGCTGCACCTAGACCTAGTATGAACTAGGTAAGTGCTCTACCACTTAGCTACATCCCTACCTCTAATTTTTTTTCTAAGATAGACTTGCTGAGTTGCCTAGGTTGAATGTTCCTGTTTCAGCTTCCCTAGTAGCTAGGTTTGTGGATGCCCCACACAAGGCCAGACTCTTATTTCTTGATAAGAACAATGGTATGCTTATAGGGAGAGAAGAGGTTGCCAGCCATTTTGAGTGTTATGTATTGCAGGATAAATTATAAGTATTTTAACAATTTTTATATAAGAAATACTTACATGCCCTAAATTTAATTTTGTGGTACAGTTTGTTGCTTAGGGTTTATTGAAAGCAATTCTCTTTTTTAATTTTTAATGTATTTGGTACAGGGTCTCATTACGCAGTAAGACTCATAATGATCCTCCTGTTTGTTTCATTTTTTAAATGTATTTATAAAGGGTCTACAGGGTCTTACTATGTAGATCAGACTCATAGTAATTCTCCTGTTTTCAGTTTCCCAAGCGCTTGGATTACAGATGTTCACCACCACACTAGGTCTTGGTGGCTTGCTCAGCACACCCAAGGGTAGGACTGGCACAGCATGTGGTGCCGGGGATCAAACCCTGATTCCTGTGCTTGCCTAAACAGGCTCTTAGGCCTCTGAGCTATCTCATGGGCCCTGAAAACAATTCTGATGGTTTTTGTTTTCTAAAATGTTTGAGGGCCAGCCAGATGACTCAGCAGACTGAAACACCTGCTTCAGCAGAGTGCATCAGCTGGGGTTCGATCCCTTGGGTGTCATGTGGTCCCCGCCTCTGGGGCACACTGAGAAGGCAATTGAGACTAGGTGTGGTGGCATGCACCTGTAATCCCAGTGCATGGGAGGCTGAGTCTGATCTACATAGTGAGACACTTTAGACCCTGCCCTAAATTAATTTACACACACACGCACGCACGCACAATATTTATATGAAATTGTTTATTTTTCTGAAAGTGGTTTTTTGGGGCTGGGGAGATGCTCAGTGAGTGGAATAAGCTCTTCCCTGGCAAGTGCAAGGGCCTGAGTTCACTCCCTGGTTCCGCAAAAAAAAAAAAAAAAAGGAAAAGAAATTAAAAAGTAAAAGAAGCCGGGCGTGGTGGCGCATGCCTGTAATCCCAGCACTCGGGAGGCTGAGACAGGAGGATTGTTGTGAGTTCGAGACCAGCCTGAGCTACAAAGTGAGCTCGAGGCCAGCCTGAACTGCATAGTGAGACCCTGTCTCAAAAAGACAAAAAAAAAAAAAAAAAAGTAAAAGATAAAATTGAGTCTTAGTAAGAAAATTTCATACTTAATGGCTTCTTTCCTATGGAGACATTTCATGGATGGATGGATCAATCGGTTGATTGATTTTTTTTCCAGATAGGGCCATACTATGAAGTTCAGGTTAGCCTTTCACTTTCTATGTAGTGTAAGATTTTTTTTTTTTTTTTTTGGCGGAACTGGGGATTGAATTCATGCCCTTGCGTTTGCCAGGGAAATGCTTATTCCACTGAGCCATCTCCCCAGCCCTCAGACTTAACTATGTAGCTCAGGCTGGCTTCACAGATGTGATCCGTCTGACTGAATCCTGAACACTTGGGGTTACAGGTGTGTGCTAACACACTGAATAATTTCATAGTCTTACGTGTGTGTTGGGGGGTGTTGTTATGGGTTAAAACCAGGTTTGTTCTACCATTGAGTTAATACCCCAGGCCTTTGTAGTTGAGACCAGCCTCACTAAATTTTCCAAATTTTAGAGATTAATGTCTCAGCCTCCTAATTAGCATGAAAGTTATAGGCAACTCCATCTAGCTAAGTCTATCTTGGGTGGGGGGGACTGAGTCTTACAATGTAGTTGTTGCTAGTCTTGAACTGTTTAGGCTTGGCTTCTAACTTGGTAAGTCATGGTCTTGATACAAGCCTAGTAGGCTATGCTTTTGTGGGTGGGACTTGTTTCATAGCATTGTCATACTTCTGTTTTTCCACAGAACTGCTTCTGTGTTTGAGGCCTCTGCCTACTATCCAGAAAGCTATCAGAATTTTCATGTAATGATTTATGAGTTAAACAGTTCCTGAAGCCGGGTGTGGTAGTGCATGCCTGTAATCCCAGCACTGGGGGAGGCTGAGGCAGGAGGATTGTTGTGAGTTCAAGACCAGCCTGAGCTACAAAGTGAGCTTAAGGCCAGCCTGAACTGCACAGTGAGACCCTATCTTAAAAAGACAAAAAAAAAAAAGAAAGAAAGAAAAAAAAAAAAAAAAAAAAAGTAAACAGTTCCTGAAGGTTAGTTGGTCAATGTACCTTTTTGGGGGGATATATTTTTTTTCTTTTTGGGGGGATCTTTTTTGAGACAGGGTCTCACTTCATAGCCCAGACTGGCCTTGGACTTGCAACCATCCATTTTGCCTGAGCCTCCTGAGATGTACCATACTAAATTAAAAACTGTTTACTATGTAGAAATGGTAAATGTGTGAGGAGCTAGATTTGCTTACTCTGATTTAAATATTATATGATGTAAACTAGATGTGGTGGCACAGACCTGTAAACCTCAGGAAACTGAGGCAGAAGGATCACTGTGAGTTTGAGGCTAGCTACATAGTTCAAGACCATAACAAGACTCTGTCTCAAGAAACAAAAACAAAATATATGATGTAGATATGCACTGATATGTTTCATGTTTGATTGTTTTAGAATTTTTTTTTTGGTGAAACCAGAGATTGAACTTGGGTCCTTGCACTTGCCAGGCAAGCACTTATTCTACTGAGCCATCTCCCTGGCCCCCTTTTTTTGTTTGTTTTTTTATGAGACAGTATTTTGCTGTGTAGTTCAGGCTGATCTTGAACTTACCATGCAGACCAGGCTGGCATTTTGCCTCAGCCTTCTAAGTTCTGGGATTATAGGTATGTGTCACCACTCCTGGTCCATATTTTTTAAATACATACTTCTTTTCTGTAGCCAATTATGTTATCTAAGAGGTGAGGGAAATGGCTCAGTAGAATAAGTGCTTCCCTGGCAAGCTCACAAGGGCCTGAGTTCAATCCCCGGCTCCCAAAAAAAAAAAAAAAAAAAAAGTTATCCATTGCACCATTGGACCATGTCTAAATGCATAGTTGTGGGTTTTTTTTTTTTTTTTTTTTTTTTTTTTTTTTTTTTTTTTTTTTTTTTTTTTTTTTTTTGCGGAGCCGGGGATTGAACTCAGGCCCTTGTGAGCTTGCCAGGCAAGTAGTAAGTGTTTGAATACTTCGTACAAGCATAGAAGATACTTGATTAGATGCTCTGTTGGATACATTCAGTATGAACAAAGCTCCTTATCTCAAGCTCACATAAAATAAAATTAAAAAGAAATTTTACCCAAGTGCTTTTATTTTCACTTACCAACAGTGTCTAGTTGGGATTTTTTTGCTTTTTGTAGATAAGATCTTTCATGGTCTTGACCCTGCTATGTAATTGGTCTCAAACTCATGGCAATCCTGCTTTAGCCTCCCAAGTGCTAGAATTACAGATAATGTCCAGTATTGGAGGCTGGATCACTCAGGGAAGTTTATTGATCTTTGTCAGTTTGTGACTTAAGTACTTGTCCTGTAATTATATAGTTTTAGGCTTGAAATTTGATTGTGGCTTTTCCTTTTTCCCCCTTTCTCCTTCCTTTCCTCTTTTCTTTCCTGTCTGTCTCTCTCTGTCTGTGGACATAATTTTTTTTTTTTTTTTTTTTTTTTTGAATTTAGGATGTAACTCAGTGCCTTTAGCACATGCTTATAATGCACAAGACCCTGGGTTCAGTTCCCAGCATAGGATGTGTGTGGGGTGCTCAATTGTTGTTTGCCCTTTGATTTATCATGAGACAGATTCTATAGATGTGTAGCCAGTCTTCTAGCATAGTGAAATTTAGTAGTTTGATTGTTGATCCACTCTTCTTAGAAAACTTGTCAGTACATGGGATGAATGATAACAACCATGGTGAGGTTCAGCATTTTGAACTGTTATAGTTTTGGAGACTGAAACAAAAACTTGACCATATTTTATTTATTTATTTATTTATTTATTTATTTATTTATTTATTTTTTGTCTTTTTGAGACAGGGTCTTGCTATGCAGTTCAGGCTGGCTTTAAGCTCACTTTGTAGCTCAGGCTGGTCTTGAACTCACAACAATCCTCCTGCCTCAGCCTCCCGAGTGCTGGGATTACAGGCATGCGCCACCACGCCCGGCTAAGAATATTTTTAGAAAGTATTCTGTTTGTTTGTTTTGTTTTGTTTTTGGTGGAACTGGGTTTGAACTCAGGCCCTTGCGCTTACCAGAGAAGCACTTATTCCACTGAGCCATATCCCTAGCCCTTGACCATATTTTAAAATAAAAAAGCTGAAAACAATGATACACACCTATAATGGAGCCTGACACAGGAGAATTGCTGTGAGTTCAAGCCCAACCTGAACTACATAATGAGATTTTGTATAAATATAAATTTCTCAAAAGGCTTGCTTTGTAGTTCAGTATGAAGGTCCTGATTTAACCCTCAGTACCTTCCCTTACACATACACAAACACACATTGGGGGAAGTAATGGTGTATTTAGGAGAAAATTCTAATAATTGAAACATCTCATTTTCTTAAAGATTGATTGATTGATTTGGTACAGGGCCTTGCTATTCAGATTCAGTAGTGACCCTACTGTCTCAGCCTCCCCACCACTGGGATTACAGGAATGGTCCCCAACACCCACATGGCCTGTGTTATCAGGGATCAAACCCTCGGTTCTTGTGTTTGCAGTGCAGGCACTTAGACTGCTGAGCTATCTCCCTGGCCTGAAACATCTTTTAATAAGTAGCAACTAGCCAGGTGTGGTGGTGCACACCTGTACTTCCAGCACTCTGGAGAGTGAAGCAGGATTACCTGGAGTTAGATGCCAGCAAGGGTTAGGCAATTGAAGATCAGCCTCAAGTACAAAGCAAGACCCTGTCTAAAAACAAACGTATAAACCCAACAGAAAATAAGTAGCATGAAACATTTAACTATAGAATTGAGTAAAATATGACTTAGTCAAGAGGGGAGGTTCCTGGTTTCTAATAACTTAAATGTTTATCTAGAGTAATATGTGTAGAATAAAAATAAAGGGCTAGCTGGGTATGGTGGTGCATACTTGTAATCCCAGCTACAGGGGAGGTTCAGACAAATTCAAGGCCAACTCTAGGCAATGTAGCAAGACCGTGTCTCAAAATGAAAATTAAGAAAGACTCTAGGAATAGCTCTGTGGTAGAACATTTGGGTTTAATTCCTAGCACTGCAAAAAGAAAGAAAAAATGAAATGTTGTGGTTACATGTAGAATAACAGCAGTAGAAACAGGAATGAACTAGATGTGCTGTGTTTTTGAAGAAGAGGAAAAATACAACATTTTGAGGTAGAAAATATAGTACTTCCTAAAGAAGAGCTGAGAAACAGGTGTGGTGCCCACATGCCTATAACCTTAGTACACTGGGAGACAGAAGCTGGAGAATTACAAGTTTGAGCCCAACCTGGGCCTTTTAGTGACTCAGTGAAACCCTGTCTCAAAATAAAAAATGAAAGAGGATGGGGATGTGTAGCTCAGTGGGAAGGTCCTGACTTGACTGTGTACCAACCCTTCCCCCCAAAAAAGAAAGAACAGTACTTATAGTGTATATTTAAAAAGTATACTAGAGATTGGGGAGATGACTTGATGATCTTAAGCACCTGCCTGATAAGTGCGAGGACCTGAGTTCAATCCCCAGAACCCAGCACTGGGGAGGCTGAAACAGGAGGATCACTGTGAGTGCGGTCTGCATAGTAGTGAGACCCTGTACCAGACAGACAGACAGACAGACAGACAGACAGACAGACAGACAGACGATTTGTTTTTGTTTTTTTTTAGCAAAGTACAAGAAAATTTATGGGAACAAGAAATACTATATTCATGTACGGGGGGTGTTCCATGGGGACATTGTAATACAGGAAAGTTAAGATTGGGCAAAGTTAAGATTAGAAATTCAGGGTCAATATTTTATAAATTTTTGGTTTTTTTTTTTTTTTTTTTTTTTTTTAATAGTACAGACTGCTTTTTTTCTTCTTCTTCTTTTTTTTCGTTGGAACCGGGGATTGAACTCAGGCCCTTGTGCTTACCATGCAAACACTTATTCTACTGAGCCATCTGCCCAGCCCCTAGACTGCTTATATTTAGCTCAAAAAAAAAGGTTGATGTTGGGCCAGGGACAGAACTCAGCTACATAAGTACCTGCCTGGTAGGTACTTGAGTTTAATCTCTGGGTCCCCCCCCCCCAAAAAAAAGACTGGTGTTCATACCTATTTCCATGATTTTGTTCTAGAACTCAGCTTTGTTTCTTGGTTTTTGTATTTGGGGGAGAGGACTGCCTCCCCCTCCCCCCCCACCAGTGCTGGGGATAAAGTGAAAAGCCTTCCCCACTAAATGACATCTCTACGCCTTTTTAAAATTTTTTTGTTTTAAGACAGGGTCTCCTTAAGTCACTTCAGTTGCCTAGGCTAGAGTTGAACTTGCAACCTTTCTGCTTCACCCTCCTTCCATATCTTGCTGGTGGTGAGTTTTCTATTGCTATCTTCTGTGGTTTTTTTTTTTTTTTTTTTTTTTTTTTTTTTTTTTTTTTTTTTTTTTTTTTTTTTTTTTT
>PVKA01042422.1:0-17421 GCA_004027165.1 Ctenomys sociabilis | reverse complement strand
ACCACAAACGACCTAGAATAGCAAAGGCAATCTTGGCCAATCAAGACAAGGCAGGAGGCATCACAATTCCTGATTTGAAATTATACTACAAAGCCACTATGATAAAATCAACATGGTATTGGCAACAAAATAGACCTGAGGATCAGTGGAATAGATTAGAATATGCAGAGGCATCTACGAAAACACTCAGCCATCTTATTTTCGACAAAGGGGCTACACAAGCTCACTGGGAGAAAGAAAGCCTCTTTAACAAATGGTGCTGGAAAACATGGCTTTCTACATGCCGAAAACTAAAACTTGACCCAGCTCTATCACCATGCACTAAGTTAAAGTCAAAATAGATTAAAGATCTAAACGTTAAAACAGAAACACTCGATCTCCTGGAAGAGAAAGTAGGAGGAACTCTTGAAGACATAGGGGTAGGAAAAGAGTTCATGAACAAACATATATTCGCACAGGAAGCTCTTGAAAGAATCAACAAATGGGATCAACTTTTCCTAAAGAGCTTTTGCATGTCAAAATAAATTGTCAACAGAGTGAAAAGACAACCCAGAAACTTTGAAAAAATCCTAACTAATAAGCAATCAGACAAAGGTCTGCTGTCTAGAATATATAAAGAGCTAAGATATAACAGGGCCCTCAAATTTAAAGACCCAATTCAGAAATGGGCATCTGAGATGAATACACACTTCTCAGAGGACGAAATTAAAGAAGCGAACAAATATATGAAAAAATGCTCCACATCCCTAGCCATTTTTGAAATGCAAATAAAAACAACACTGAGATATCATCTCACTCCAGAAAGGATGGCTATCATAAGGAAATCAACCAACAACAAATGTAAAGATGGCCATACTCCCAAAATTGCTGTACAGATTTAACACAATCCCTATCAAATTCCACCAACATACCTCCCAGACCTAGAGAAATCATTCCTAAAACTTTTTGGAACCACAAACAACCTAGAAGAGCAAAGGCAATCTTGGCCAACAAAGACATGGCAGGAGGTATCACAATTCTGTGCTGAAATTATACTACAAAGCCACTGTGATAAAATCAACATGCTATTGCCAATGAAATAAACCTGAGGATTGGATCAATGGAATAGATTAGGAGATGCAGAGGCCTCTAGGAACACAGTCAGCCATCTTATCTTTGACAAAGGGGCCAAACAAGCTTACTGGAAGAAAGATACCCTCTTTTACAAATGGTGCTGGAAAACCTGACTTTCTCCATGACAAAAACTAAAACTTGACCCAGCTCTGTCGCCATGCACTAAGCCAAGGTCAAAATGGATTAAAAAATCTAAACATTAAAACAGAAACACTCAGTCTCCTGGAAGAGAAAGTAGGAGGAACTCTTGAAGACATAGGGTTAGGTAAATAGTTCATGAACAAACATATTTGCATGGGAAACACTTGAAAGAATCAACAACTGGGATCAATTCTTCTTGAGGAGTGCCTGCACATCAAAAGAAATTGTCAACAGGGTGAAAAGACAACCCACAAATTCTGAAAAATATCCTAATTAATAAGAAATCAGATAAAGGTCTGCTGTCTAGAATATATAAAGATCTAAGATATAACAGGGCTCTCAAATTTAAAGACCCAAGGAACTCAACCAACAACAAATGTTGGAGAGGTTTTGGGGAAGGGAACACTTCTTTACTCTTTGTGGGAATGTACGCTGGTACAAGTTTTGTGGAGATAAGTGTGGAAACTCTCTAAAGAGTAGGACTGGAAATGCCATTCAAGCCGGCCATCCTCCAATGGGAATTTTTCTCATAGGAACTGAAAACATTATATCACAGTGATATATGTGTACGTATGTTTATAGTGGCATAATTTGTGGTAGCAAAATATTGGAAACAACCAAGATGTCTGTCACTTGAGGAATGCTTGAAAAAAATGTGGTATTTCTATATAATGGAGTATTACTCAGCTATAAAGAATTATAAATTTGAAGAATTTATATTGAAGTGGATGCCACTTGGACATATACTCATTCAAATAAACCAGACACACATGTGTAAATATCATATAGTCTCCCTAGGATAAGAAGTCAAAAAAAGAAATACAAATAGAAATGTACAACAACAACTAAAAACAATTGAGTCTGAGAGTTAGAGCAAACTGAACTACATATCCTGCAGGGTACTAATCAGCTTTTCTTCTGGATGGTTAACAACCTAAGTTCACAGATCAAAACTGGAGAAATAGAAGAGCTATGTTGGCAAGGCCAGTGAACATTTTGGCCATAGCCTGTCAAGGTCAGCAAAAACTCAGGACAGAGGAGAACCTGTACTGCAACATCATGAAACTCAGATGAGCTCCAAATTTTCTGAACAAGGAGATTATGGATCCACAGAGGAAAGAGATTGAAGTTCTATAGTGTGCCTGGGGAGAGTCACATGAAGAGAAAACTTTCTCTCAAGCTCTCACAGAGAGCAAACTGGTCAAGCATTGGCCGTGACTCATCCACATGGATGACAGAGACAAAGGATCTACAGAATAATATATAGGACTGCAAGATAAACCCTGAGAGGACTTCACTGACCACATAAGAAATATAAAGTTCATGTGTTGGTATATAAGTCTTTCTCTATCTAGGTCTTACCCATCCAGCAGAAAAGTATAAAAATGAGGTATATAACTTTGGCCGTAATAATAAGTTGAGGTTTAAATTGCTACAGTCAACAACTTCTTCAGATAATTCACTATTATTGTGGAATGCTGGACTGTGTTGTATGTGTTGCTGAGTTCAGACACCTAAATTAGTTTAATGACAATGGAGTACTCATCTTTGATAGGTCTAGACAAAAAGGAAGGGGTATACAAAGGAAGAATCATGAAGTGTGGTATTAACAGTACAGTTAAGATAAATATTCCGTGCTTCTGCTTAATTCTATGAGAAGCAAGATTTACACTAATGGTGGTTGGACAAGACATTATGTTGCCTTCTAGTACTATGGACAAACACTAAGGAGATAACAAGGTAGAAAGTAATGATTATTGAATCTGTCGTATAATTCAGCCATAAAAGTGAGTATATAGCTACACTCTCTTAATTCACTGATTAGAGACATCTACTATAATAATGTCTGTAAGTATAATATCATGTATGCACTTGCACAACACCAAAATAGTACGAAAATGTTTTGCAATATGTTAATTTATGGAATCTGTCCTGCTAACTGTCTCATTGTTCTTTTTTCTTCAATAAAAAAATAATAATTTCAAAAAACAAATACATATGCAATTCTCAAACTATATATAAAATTTTGATGCATATTCCAATGTATATCCTAAAATGTATAAATATTATTATAGATTGAACTGTGTCCTCCACAAATTTGTGTGTTGAACTCCTACTTACCAGAGTGAATCTATTTGGAGAAAGGGATTTTAAGGAGGCAACTGAGAAAATTCGTCCATTAAAATGGTTCTGGTGCTACATCAGGAATATTCTATTAGTCAACTTCACATTGGTGGGACTGGGGACTGTTTTTGATCCACAGTTGAAAAGAAAGGCTTGACTTGGCACACAATTTAGGGGCTCCTGTCCATGGCAGGCTGATGCCAAGACCAATGCACTAGGACTGAAAGGCATGCTGGGATAAATCTTCTTGCTGCATGGTTGGTGGGATGCAAAGAGAGGCAGAATTGGCAAGGGAGAAGAGATGCCTCCAAAGGCACCCCCTTTACCACACACCCTGCTGGGCTTGGGCATGCCCTGCCTCCCAACAAGGCATTTAACTAGAAATTCCTCAATGGCTCAATCCACTTAATGACATCCCTGTGATCCAATCATCTTCTAAAAGCTTTCCCTCAGAATACATGGAACTTTGGCTGGGATGGGGGGATTCTAGGTCTAAGCCATAATAGACATGAACACACAGCAAGAAGGTCAATTAAAGACATAGCAAAAGAAAATAGGCTGGTGGTCCAGGAGTGAGGCCATTGCGGGCACTACTGACAGAAATAATTGGCCTGCAGAACTGACAGTGTATTTCTTCAAGTCATCCAGTGGTAGTATATTGATATAGGAGTGCTACTAAATGAAATAAAACATATATAATAAAAAATTACAAAACTAAATAAAAATAGTTAATAATGGCTATCACGCTCCTTCTATCTAGTTAACTTTAAGCAAGGCAAAAAAAGAAAAAAAATGCAAAAATGTTTTCTGAGAAAACAAGGTTATCCAAAGGTAAGCTTCCAGTATTTGCACACTATATTGTAGAACTACATATGGACTGCACAAAAATCTTTAGATAAAGTCTTAGTAAAAAATTTAAGCAACAATGCTACTAATTCAAATCACTCTTATTTTTACATAGCTCTAGTAACAAAGGGCAGATAATTTAAAATTGCCCCATTTTCTATGGCATTGTGGCTCCAAGGCATCAATTATCTACATAGAATTACCAAATATCTATAAAAAAAGATATATAAAAATATCTATAAAAGGTGCCAAACTTCCTATAAAAAACTAAATATTGGGCAAGGGAGATGGCTCAGTAGAATAAGCGCTTCCCTAGCAAGCACAAGGGCCTGAGTTCAGTTAAAACAAAGAAAAGCTAAATAACAAATTGAAAGAAACTTTTACATTTTTAAATAAATGGAAGGCTATGTAATAGATTTAACATTTCAGTATTTTAACATTGTCATTTCTCAAGTTGATTGATACAGTAAAGGAAGTGAATCAAAATCAAAGACTAAGGAGAGTGAACATAGTGTTGATGAAAACTGTAACACAACTGCATTTAATAATAAAACAAAACTTACGAAGCTACAGAAAGACAACCACAAGATAGAACAATTGATCAACAAAAGAGTAGAGACTCACAAGTATATACATAGCCATAAACAAAGGAATGTTCATTTACTGTATATTCATCAAATATCTACAGGGAAATATAAAATGTGGCTTATTTCTGACACTAAACATCAGAAACAATTCCAGAGATACTGTGCTCTACTCATAAATGATAAGCCAATTTACCTACTCTAAGATATCATAGAAATATCTTCATGATCTTAGAGAAAATGAGGTGGTTTTTCAATGAGTAATAGTAATTAAGAAGGTCATACAACTGAAATTGCTAGTTTATCAAAATTTAGAATGAAATGTCAAATAACAAACAAAGCACTTGACAGAGGGCATTAAATACAAAGTTTTTAGAAGATGTGTACAAATTACACAATTATGCACTACTGGAGAGACAGTGAATTGCTTCTACAACCTGGAAACTATTTGGTAGTACAAAAAGTGTACCTAAATTTAGCCATGACTCAACTAATAGGCCAATCCTTGGCCTTAAAATCGCTGAATTTCTGGTATACTCAAGTACCAACAAAGAGGCTGGTGCATTTGTTTACTTAATGTTTCATATCTGGTAGGATATAAATTAGTTATTGAGATTCCCAATGTCTCTTATTGAGTTGTTGAGAAGAATTCCCATTTAAACTTTGTATGTAGTACAAACTGTGTCTGGAATCAGAGTGATATATTCACTTTACTGGTTTTTCATTAGTAGCACAGTTCTGTCACTTTTTAACTGGCTAAGTTTGGTAATGATCCAAATATTTAAGGGATGGGAACTTGTATTTCAGGATTGCATTCCTTAAAGTGTTTTTGATGGGACTATTTTTCTATAAATACTGCACCAAGCTAAAAGACAAAACAGTCTCATGATCACGTGGGAACTGTGTACCAAGCACTTCAATATCATGTGGTGCTGATGGTACTTAATCTGTCTAATTATAAAATTACTGGGGAATTCTATAGTTTAAGAATATTCCCAAGCTTGTGTATCAAGTGTGTTTTTTTTTTTTTTGTATGAGAAACACAAAATATAATGAAGAACCAAATGAAATTCAGATAATAGGAAAAAGACCTTTCTCAACTGGAAAGGTGATCAGAAAATGAAGGGAAGATGGGGAAGGGAAAGAGCAAAGAAGAATTCAGATGTGTTATTCCATGTGCCAACTCTGCACAAGGAATATAATCCTCATGCACTGCAAATGTGTGCTAAAAAGTCTACTACAAATAGAAAACAGTCTTTAAATGTTCAAGTATTTCTTACGTTTCTCTGAGTGTGAAACCCTTTTCATATAGAGAGAACTGAAGGTCAAATGTTCTGGGACAGAGATCCTAGAACATGCTAGGAGTCTGGAGGATCCTTCATGCTGTCCTTTGCTTTGGAGAAAATGTTACATTAGAGCTACATGGCCTAGGTAGGGGAAACAGGTTTATCAGCACAGAAGGAAAAATAAAATAAAATGAAGCACAGCAATAGGATTACCACGGAACCAGCACTAAAAATTTTGTTTATTTCCAGTAACCATAAAACAAACATAAATCAAAAGGAAAGTTACTTTCCCCTGGAGCAGTATCCAGTCCTCAGCACTGTCACTTTTGTTGCTTCCCTGTTAGCATATAGGGACAGATTTCTTCCTTTTTTTAAAATAGCTATCTAATATGTAAAAGTAAGGGACCAAAGAGTGGGAGAAGCACTGATGATTATCCCCACGTCTGAGTGTTCGTTTTGCGGTTGAAAAGCACTTGCTGGTCTGATGAATGACTCCTATAACTCCCCTTTGTGACTTTTACATTGTTCTCACATTTCATATGTAGTCCCCATATGTTTTCAATCCCAGTATTTCCTTCTCTGAGATGTGACTCCTGTTACATTCAGGATTCACGCCTTCCTGTAAGATTAAGCATTCATAATACCAAGTTTCCTTACCAGAAAGAAAGAAATTCATTTATATTAAGCATTACAAAAATAAGTCAGCTAATTCTCTAAAGAGAAACTGCCAAAAGAGATAAACACATATACATTACATCCAGCTAAATTGGTGCCATAAAGCTGTATTACGAATAAGAGTGATGCTTTTTCTGTGGTGATGTTTAAGGCTATACAAATATAATTTAGAGACATTTTGGTTTCATCTACCTTTGCAAGATGAGACATTAAGAAAATCATTACTATATATTAGTGAAGATAAAACTGTTGGGTTATAACATTTTTAATATGGTGAACCTAGGCCAAATATTGAAGCTGGCATTTGTTTTCTTGCTTTTGATGTCTCTTGTTTAAAGGCACTCCAAAATGAGAAATTCCAATGAAAGCCATACTGAACTTTCTTGATGTAATTTCTAAGAAGTAAAATTCTAATAAAATTTATATTTCCTTATTTAGAGAGAAGATAGGAAATGAAATCATTTTTGAGATATTTTTAAAAGACCTATCAGGTATAATTTAATGATTACCTGTATATTTTTACAGTATTGGAGATTGCAGGGTGCACTTTGAGAAGTGTTTGTTGATGCCCTTTTATTCTTCAGAGAGTATAATGATAGTTATTACAACACACCATGTTATACTTATTGCACAAAAATAGTTCAATAATATAGAATTAAGATGTTATCTAGAATTCATAAAGAACATGTTAATTCTCTTCTTATCTCCATGTGGTTCAACAGATCCCAAAGATCTCTGTATTCTTAAATTCATATGTGATAAGAAAATTAATATTATTAAAATTTCTCCAGAAAGATGTTGCTTTTAACCTATTGAATTTTGACTGTGTATTATATTGAATTTCATGAAATGTTGAGTTTAGAAATGTGAACAACTCTTCTCTCATAATTTGTGTAACAGTGAATGAATTCAGAAACAAAACTTTATTATCATTAGTAGTAAATATTCATGCTGAAATCAAATAACATCATGTTAAAATCTTTTACATAGAATTTTGGGAAAATATGTATTTATAAACCAAATATATTAGTATATACTAAATATAGGAATATATGTGTTATGTGATACACCAAATAATTAAGGTACAAATCTATATATATTCTACATGTTTAAATATAATAATACATTCAGTGTACTTAGTATACTGATACATTATTTCACATACTATCTATACCAATATCTCAGTTATGTATGCTGTAAATCAGTACTAGTAGTGCCTGTCCCCTAAAATTTAAGGAAAATTTCTTCTTCAGTTTTCTGCCAATAAAGGTATTTGTTCTTTTGACTAATAAATGGGTAATATGTTTTTTGGTCAATTGTAGATTGCCATTATAAAATGAAGAAAATTTATCTTATGTTCAAGTTCAATAATACTGATTTCTCCTCAGGAATTTTGTTCTCTTCTCTCTGCTTATATCTTCTCTGGACAACCTTATCCACTATGTTAGCAAAACTGTAAGGGAATGAAAGCTTGATACCTGAATCTTTGTCATGAAATTCAAACATCATTCATCAAAATTACAGGACACCTAAGGGCCCTGAAAACATATCAAATTTATCCTTGTGATTCCACTGTTATTAATTAAGGAAACCAGTGCCAGCCCAGATGTCAGAGTTGATTTATTGGTCAGATGGTTCATGAGCTAGGGAGTCATCTCACTACATTCTTAGAGGAATATGGATCTCTGTGTCCTGAGTTAGGTCACTACAATATGCTCAACATTAGAAGATTTTGTCCCTAGAGTCAAATAACCAAATTTATGAAACAAAACACAGGGTCTTAGCTAACTGTGAATTTCAATTAATATCTATGTGTCTATCTATTCCTTTACATAGCAAGCTTTATCTCTTTTTTTTTTCTGTATTCTAGGGAAGGGTCTACAGAGTCTATAGGGTCTCACTGCATAGATCAGACTCTTAGTGATTCGCCTGTTTATAGCCTCCCAAGTGCTGGAATTACAGGTGTGTGCCACCACTCCCAGTCTCAATAGCCTTCTCAGTACTCCCTGGGGCATGGACGGCATGGCAAGCCGGGGATGGAGCCCCTAGCCTTGCACCTGCTTGTAGGCGCTTTAATCCACTGAACTATTTGGCCAGCTGCAAGTTTTATTTCTAACATTACTATGTCTCATGTAATAGTTGAAACATACTTAAGTGACAATATCTATTATCTAAATCTAAAATGTAATCCATCCCTTTTATTTTATATTTTAATTTTTTTTGGTACTGGGAATTAAAACAAGAGCCTTCATACTTTGCACTGAGCTATATATACATCACCAGTAAATTTCATGTTGTGTTTAATTATTTGAGAGAAGGTCTTAGTAAGCCCTTAGGTTGCCTAGGCTGGGCTTGCATTTACAGTTCCCCTGCCTCAGCCTTCTGAGTAGGATGAGAATCATCTTTTATTTGAACTGGGAATCCTGACTTGTACATATCTTCTCAAGTTGGTCTGTAGGTGACATACAATGAAAACATTTGTTCGGCGTAGTATGTAGATTACCTATACTTCAAGTCCTATTATTATAATTATATGATTAAATGTAGCCTTGTTTTACTGATTAATTCTTGATAATAATTTGCATGAAACCTATGAGATATTTTGCAGTATATGATTTTATTTTATTCTTTAGGAAAGAGTTTTATTTCTTATCATAAGCATCTCTTTCTAGTTCATCCAGAAGCATATAAAAACACCCATGAATGTTGTACAACCAGATTAAGTTCATGCTGTGGGGCATTCTTGTCTCATACATAGAAAACAAATATTGTTGAAAAGCAAATCTCAAATCTGGCAACCAATTACTGTACCTATAATTCACTTATCTCAGAATGTCACAGGTTTGGAGTGAAAAATATGTATGTCTTTCAACAATGTACACTTAAGCTCTTTGATGTATTTTGGAAGATTGATACCTCATTTTCCTGCCTTGGCTGAGTAAGATAACATTGTACAAGTGTACTATTCTTTGTTTTTCATTGAGCAATATTTTTGTTGGTTCCCATTTTTGTCATTATAAGGAAAGATGCTACAAATGATTATATGCAGATTTTAGTGTGCTCATAAGTGTTTGGATAAATATCTTGATAGATATTTGCTGGAATGTATAGAAAAAGAAAAAGAAAAAAAGAGATGAATGAAAAGAAAACAACAGGAGTGTAATTCTCAAGCAATCCTCCACAGGACTTGCATGAGCATGTAGCCCCAATGTGACACATGAGACTAGCCATGAGTGGGAGTCTCTCCTTTTATATGACAGCAACAGCAGCAGCTGATACCGTTATTGTTTTTATAGCTGATCTTAGAGTTGTGTGGAAGGGTTTCATTATCTTAATTTCCAATTTTCCTAACACATTCATACACCCCCAACATAGAAGTACAACCCTTTCTGCAAAAGGCACTGCACAATGTGCAGCGCTGGCCCCACCTCAGGCACACTGCACTGGCCACTGATACTGGGTATAGTTGTGCACACCTGGGGAGGCTGAAAATAGATGTATCATAAACAATCTGAGCTGTGTAGTGAGACCCTGTAGCAAATATATATAGCAGTGTAGTGTCTCTAAAGGTTGCCAAAGTCCTAACATTCCACCATTCAGTGGCACAAGATGAATATTACCATTCCAGAAGGTATAAATAGCACAATGCACAGCGTTAGGACCAAAGCGATTCCAAAATTCCAGCGGGCAAACATTAAGTCCTACAGTTCCATGTGGAACATCCAAAGCAACCTGTGATGAGTCATTAGCTCCAAAAGCCTTACATGGCTCTGTTCCTATGGAACTTTTGGTGGTAGCTCCCATGGCTTTTCTCTTAGACCTGTTTTGTTCCTTTCTTGTAGCTCTTCTTAGGAGATCCACAATCCTGTCTTTTCCAAACTTCTGTGATTTCCACTGCATATTAAGCTTCTCTCTACCTCATACATTGCTCTCTCAAGGGCACAATGCCTGGCATCCCAGGCCTTCTGAAATATAGGTGGAAGCTTCCTTAACTTCAGAACTCTTGCATTCTGCAAGTGCTTAAACTGAAACCATGTGGATGATGCCAAGGTCAACTGCCAACTAGAGAAGTAGTCAGATTTTCTTCTCTCTTGGCTGTAGAGCCAAGAAAGTACCTGGATCACTGAGCACTCTTAACTTGTTTCTGAGGAACAAATTCTCTACACCCCCACTATTCTGGAACCTGGTGTGTCTGCTTCCACTGTTCTGGAACATGGTGCTCTGCAGCTTTCTCCTCCAAGCAAAGTCTTTTACTTTTACAGTTTTGAGGCTACAAGCGGTGGATACTTGCTGTTTCCTGTGACACCCTTAGGCTATCTTTTCTATTTTCTTGTTCCTTCTCAGCGTGAGGTCCTTTCAGCTCTACTTTACAGTCCACAGCTCTATTGGCACATCTTTTCTGGCAAAGCTCACATTTTAAAACATCCTGCTGGGTTCTTTGCTCTTGATTCCTCACATAAATCTGACTAAAAGCTGCCCAACAATAGAGATATCACTGCCTCAACATTCAACTGCCTTGAAATTTCTTTCACAAGATTAATCAGTCTGCTGTGCTTAATCTCTATTTTTGGCAAAGTCTCTGGACATGAACAAAATGTAGACAACCTTTCTGCTAAGTGTTATGGGTCACTTAGCATAGGAACCAGATAGCTCAAACTGGAATTTAAAAGAGCCTTTAATTACTGAGCTCAGGGCCATCAGACAGTTATTCAGGAGAAGACTGATCAATAAAGACCAAGAATCTTTTTAAAGCAAAAATCCACATCCCATTTGGCAAGCAAATTAGTCATCTAATACAGACATAAAGTATCTTCAGGGACAGTGTGACCATTACTCATCATACATTCTTTCTAGGAGCATTGCTCAGTTTCTATTTAACATACATCTGTATTGCTATGGTCTTGACTAACACAGTGATCTGTTCCAGTTAGTTAGGAACACTTTGCTTATTTTGTACAGTTAGAAACTCTTTGAGCTTTACTTTGATTAGTTTTGTAGGTATATTTTGGGAACTCTGTTTATTGATGATTTAGCAATGGTACACCAAGCCTCCGTGCAGTCTTACAAGGAAGCAGGGTCACCGGAAATTGAACAGAGTAATTTTTTACATTAGTTTAGTATTAACTCATCACAACAAACCACACACACATTGTCTGGAGTCCAATAATGAATGCAGTCCTTCTTCCCAGAAGAAAGCTCCCCAGCCTGGTCTTTACAGGCAAGATTTCTTATTAGCCCTCTGGTCTTCTGAGCTCAGACCATAATTTCCCATACAGACTAGCTGGGCATTCCAGCACTTTACTTGTAGGCAACATCTCTGAACCTTTCCTGCTGTTCCCCTAGGCCATTCCCAAAGGTTATAATCCACATCCCCAGGTTTAGTCACAGCAAGGACCCCATTTCTTGGCACTAAATTCTCTCCTAGTTACTTTTCTCTCATTGCTTGAAGAAAATACCCCACATCCAGAATTAAGGAAGGAAACATTTATTTAGCTCACAGTTTGTGCACATGCCAGAGGACAACAGTTCAGGGCAGTGGAAGATAGCAAAATGGCAAGAGCAAAGTGGCAGAAGCAGTGACAATGGCCACAGCAGAAGAGAGAGAAAAATTCAAGCCTTTTTCCCTTCCTTGAGTTGTATTAAGGCTTTCTGCCCAAGGATGGGTGCAGCATTCAAATCCATAATCCCAGCAGCACTCACACCCTTAAGATCCGTAACAAGTGTCTGCCGAATAGCTCACCAGATTAAAGTACCTGCAAGCAGGCAGGGGCAGTGGCCAGGGATTTGATCCCCAGGCCTGCTGTGCGGCCCTGCCCCTGTGGTGCACTGAGACAGCAATTGAGACTGGCCGTTGTGGTGCGCATCTGTAATCCCAGCTTTTGGGAGGCTGTAAAGGGGCAGATCACTAGGAGTCTGATCTAGTAATGAGACCCTGCACACCCTGTAGACCCTGACCTAAATTACAAAAAATAAATGAATAGATAAAATTAAATTACATTTAAAAAACTCTGTAACAAATCTAATATCCCTTAGGTGCTCTTACAGGTTGTTCTCTAAGAAATTCATTGTTTTATATTTTATATTTCGGCCTATGTTCCTTCTGAGGGGTATGTGTGTGTGCGCGCGCACATGTGTGTGTGTATGTGTGTAATTTACAAGTTCTATGTCTGGATTCATATCTAGCAGCAGTTTTGAAAGTCTAATTTTTTTTTGGTGGATGTTTTTGCTCCTTTTTCAAAGATCACTTGACTGTATTTTGAGGCCTTGTCTCCAGACTCCTTATTCCATCCCACTGACATATTTGTCTATTTCAACTACACAATACTTTTTTGAGTTTCCCATCTTGATTTATGACTTTATAACATGGTGAAGATGGGTATTGTCAGACCTCCAATTGGAAGTTCTGTGTTACCTTTTCACACAAACTTTACAGTGAGTTTGCAATTCATGATTTAGCATATTGGGATGTCATACTGAATCTATATAGATCAGTTTGAAAGAAATGTAATTAACAATATTAAAATTTCTCTCTTCATGAAAACATGACATCTCTAGAATATTCATTTTTATTTAAACAGAGTTTTACAGTCTTCAGAAGAATAAACTTTTTATATTATTAGATTCACTTCTAAGCCTTTTATGATACTAATATAAGTAGTGTTTTTGTTTTAAATTTTATATCTCCAAATATTTTTAATTGCAGATTGTACTAACAACTCAATTGGCTAGTATTTAAAATTGCAGGACTCAAATATCTAGTATACTTATGGTTATAGCTTGTTGCAGTAAAGAATGCAGATTAAAATTAACAAAAGAAAGTGATTTGTAGGGCATAACACACAAGAACTAGGCTCAACTGCCATGTGTGTTGACTATTGGAGTCCACAGGTGGACTTAATTGTCCCAGCAATAGGATGTGGTGTGTGCCATTCATTGCTATCCAAGAGTGTCACCAAGCCTTGTCATCTGTGATTCTGTTGGGATGTGTCACATAGTCCTGCAGTCCCTGCATGCCTAACCTCAGCCCCTTTGACTCTGTCTCTTTGGAGCAAAAAACCCGTTTTCACCATAAGTCACATTTGTTTGCACAAATCATCTAATCATTTTAGTACATATGGTCCAGGGCCTCAAGCATACTAAAATTAATATTTATTATACAACTCATTTTTTGGCATAAGCCACAAGAACAATTAAATATAGCAAGACTCCAAAACTGAGACATGAAAAAAATCAATTTTTATCAGGTAGAATATTTCAAGAACTGAGAACTAATCCTTCAGCATACAGCCAACTTTCTCTTCTAATGATAGCCCTATCAACAAGAACGCAGGATTTGAGTAACCCCGACCTGCTGAATTAATACTTCCTGCACAGTGATGCATAGGAAAAGAATTGTTTATTTGTATATTATGCCATATCTTACCATTTTGCTAAAAATGTCTGTTAGGTAATTTTTGAATCTTTCAGATTGTCTACAAATACACTGGTGAAGGGACAGCTATATTAGCTTCTTTAATATCTGTCTTCTTGCATTTCTTCTTGTCTCCTTGTGCTACTAGGATAATCAGTAGAGTGACATTAAGTAGAAGAGTTGGCAGGACACGTTCTCACACCGTTTCCAACATAAGATCCAAACAGTCAGTTTTGCCAAATTAAGGAAGTTGCTCTTGAATTGTAGGAAATTATGTTTGTGATTGATTGTTTTCTTTGTGGTCCTAGGATCAAACCCAGCACTTTGCAAATGTTAGGCACATGATCTGGCACTAAAAGACCCTCCCAGCCATAATCCTGGGGAGTTATAACATGAACAGGTATTAGATCTCATAATGCATTTTTGTCTTCATATGCTGATCATATTATTTATTCCATTTATCTTATTGATAATATATTGATCAATCATCAAATGTCCAACAAGCCTTGTAAATCTGGAGTAATTATCATTTGGTCATGTCATATAATTTTTTCATACACTGTTGGGTATGAATTGATAATTACTTTTAACACTGGAAATTTAACCTAATACTTTAAGTATGCTAGCTTATTTTTTCCAAGATTTTTTGTCAATGTTCATGAGAGATATTTTGATTTATAGTCTCCTATTGCAATTTCATTGTTTGATCTAAGTGTTAGGTTAATCCATTGGCTTTTGATCTCAAACAATTTCCATTGTTCTAATTTATTTCTCCAAATGGTTGTTATTGTCTTCACTACCTTCTTCAGGTTAATTGAACATTTTATATGATGCCTTTGTCTCACTTGTCAGGATTTCAATTCAAATTATTGTGAAAATTCATTAGTAGTTGAAATGTACATTTAGAATTAATCTTAGTTGTCTTTAAATATAACTATTCTACTTCACAGGTAGTGCAGTATAATTATAAGAGTGTATTTCATGTTTTTCCCTAGTATTCCTTCTAAAGAAAACCTTCACTTATCCCTCAGCTGTAGTCATTGCAATGTATTATGACTATGCAACAACTGAATGTTATCTAAAGTGAGATCAAGAAAATAAATCACTGCATTCTTTCATAACCTTTTATCTTTAATTGAATAGATCCATATTTTAGATGAATATCATTTTCTTTGTCTTTTAAAAACTTTGATATTTCTTGTGATGAAGTCTATGTCTAAGAGTTCTCTGTTTTTGTCTATCATGTTTCAGTGTTTTCTCTTTAACTTTGCTTTAGAATGAAACTCACAAGTGCAGACCTTTTGACATTTAATCTTCTTGTTCTCTCATTTTCCTAGATCTGTCACTTAGTACTTGCCCCTTATCTTTAAATATCTCTGTCGATGTATTTTTGACTATTTTTCTTTTTTTGGGAAGGCAGGGTTTACAGGGTGTTCAGGGCCTCAGTACTAGATCAGATTGGTAGTGACCCACCTATTTAAAGCCTCCCACAAGCTGGGATTACAGGCATGCACCACAATGCTTGGTCTCAATTGCTGTCTCAGCCTACCTTGGGGAGCAGGGCTGGCACAGCAGGCCCCAGGATTGAGCCCCTGACCTAGGCACCTACTTGCAGGTGCTTTAATCCTCTGAGCTATTTGGCCAGCCCTAGAACACTTTTTCACTCACAAGGCAGACCTCGAAATCATGGAAATCTCTCTCCATCACCTTGTGAGGGGTGGGACTGTGTCACCATTCCTGATTTCAATGGATTAACATAATAATCACAGTTATTTAAAATATTTTGTCTTATGCTTCTACCATCCCTGTTATGTCTGGGTGTAACTTCTGCCTTTTCAGATGTTTTCATCTTGGTGTTAGCATGCACTTAGATTCTTTGATCAAAATCATACAAAATATTGTGATAGAAATAGAGGTAAATGGACCTTTACTGAGAAGATTCTTTTTTTTTTTTTCTTTTTTTCATAACGGGGGATTGAACACAGGCCCTTGCACTTGCCAGGGATGCGCTTATTCCACTGAACTGTCTACCCGGCCCCCTAGAAAACATTCTTATTAAGTTGATTAGTAGATGAGTTGTGCTTAAACATTTCCTTGCTGTTTGTCTTTCTGTTTTTGTTTATTCACTTGCTTTTTAGACAGGTGCTATGGCTGACTCCGATGGCTGACCTTCTTCCCTTTCTTAAGTGTTTTCTGAAGAACTCTAATGGCATCTGCCTTTGTAGCTCCTGCAGTTGTAGTTATATTAAAGCTCCACTGATGGGATGGGTAGAGCTGAGGGAAGAGATTTTATAATACTTACAGTGGGCCAGGGTCTGCTGTTTTCTAGCTGTTGTTACTCATGCTTTTTGATGTATGACCCTAAGGACACCGCAGCTAGTTGTGCCTAGTAGCTTCACTTCTGGCTATAAGGCTCTGGTGGTCACCATCCCCCTTAGCCTGCAGGCCCTTGTTTGTGAGGGACCTCTAAGAATATTTCAAAACTGCTGTTTTTCCTGGCTGGAAACACAAGGGATTTTCCTTAGATTTTTGTTGTGAATTTAAACTGAACAACTATCATTTCTTTTTGATTTCCTATCTCTTGAGACCCTGTATGGTATTTGTATTTTTGTAGATAACTTACTGTATATTATTATAGTTAAGACTGCAGTACCTTTGAAAATTATGTTTTGTGGATATCCAAATATTCTGGTCCTGGGCCAGCAAGATAGCTCACAGGACTAAATTGCTTGCGTAGGCAAGCCTAGGCAAGTGCAAGGATTGCAGTTCTGTCCCTGGTACATGTCAAGCTAGCCCCACCCCTTGGGCAGTCTGAGCCAGATAGTCAGGGAATGTAATCCCAGTTCTGGGGAGGCTGAAAGCTGGAGGCCCACCAAAAATCCATGCTGCATGGTGAGACTCTACAATAGCCAAATACATTAACAAAAAGAAAAAACAATATTCTGGTGCTATATATTAAAAATGATTCAACTTATTCTAAATGTATAATTATATTATCTATATCTTATATTACAATTGTATTTATCTTAGACTTTAATTGTGTTCATTCTTGAATTAATTACAAAATTAATTAATTTTGATATTTCTTTATATTTTTACAGACATCTTTTTATACCTTATACCCACTACATATTATCTAAAGATTTTAAAAATCATTTTGTGTTATTTTAAAATTCAAAAAAAAATTTTAAGTAATACAAAATGGTAATAGAAAATATAGCATTTGAAACACTTTGAAATC
>PVKA01042421.1:0-17421 GCA_004027165.1 Ctenomys sociabilis | reverse complement strand
CCAGTGCTGGGCCTTCTGCCCAGTGCTGGGCCTTCTGCCCAGTGCTGGGCCTTCTGACCAGTGCTGGGCCTTCTGACCAGTGCTGGGCCTTCTGCCCAGTGCTGTCTCCTTTGTGCACATCCTTCTATTCGTTTTCAGGAGGGAAGTACGGACCACCAAGTCCTTTCTGCATGTCTTCCTGTCAGCTTTTTTCTTGGAATTCCTTATTGTTGAGTGCAAATCTATGCAAATATCACTAAAGTAATTGGAATGGGCTTTAAATGTTTCTAGAAACCACACTTAATTTGCAAAGCTTCACTCCAGAGAAAAGGAATTCCACGGGGAAGGTGGTCCCTTGATTGTAGTAGGCAGCTCCATTCATTGGAAATAATTCAAGATCACAGCACTGAGGCACAACCTCTGAAAAGGTGGGTAGATTTACTCAACACAACTAGATCTCAAAATATGATTTTATGGATCTTATTTATTCCTTTGACATCATAAATACAAATATTGACACAGATTCCCAGCATTTATTTTGTATTTCATTATACATATTACATCACCTGATTGGTTTCCTCACCACTGTGAGAACCACTGAAGATCTTTTTCCATGGGGAAAAGAAACTGCAATAGCATCCACCACTCAATAACATCAAAAACCTTAATGTTGTGAATGAGCACTGATTTCTGGGTAGTAGTCTGGCCAGTAACTGCTGTGTGGCCCTGGAAGCAGGCTGAACTCTCTCGGCCTCTACTGCTGGATCTATGGTCAGAAAGAATTAGAGTAACGGCTGTCCAGGTTCTCCTCAGCACCAGGTGCAGGGGCTCAGGTGAGTGTGAGTGGACTCTGTCACTTGAGCTCTGTGCAGGGAGTCAGCTGCAGGGAATATTAACCAGAAAGCCTTCCTTGCTCAAGGCCAGGAGCTGCAGAGAGAAGTGCAGCGTTCCTTCCCCACCCAGGTTTTGCAGCATAGAACAAGTGCATGAGTACAGATCTCCTGCAGTCAGTGGCTAACTGCACGCTCAACCAGAGACCCTTTGAGTGCACCTGAACTTCACATGGTGCAATTCTTTGTTCCAAGGCTGAGCACAGCCATGAGGTTCCTGCAACCTAAACCTAGTGATGTGAGCAGAGTCAGGCGAGCAGTCATGGGAGGATCTATGGGTTATTTTTCAGTTCAAGCCACACAGGATCATCCAAGCCATGGGGCTTCTGGACGTGATGCTTTTTCTGGACAGAGGAATGAATTAACTTGATAAATGTTTGGAGGCAGAGTCTCACCATGTTGCCCAGGTGGCTTCTAACATGCAATCTCCCTGCCTCAGCCCCCTGAGTGCTGGAATTTCAGGTGTGTACAACACTGTGCCTCATTTAATTTGATATTTTTTATTGCAGAAAAATATGCAGAGCATACAATTGACATTTTGGGGATCCTGTGAGGTGACCTTTGGTCTTAACCAAGTGGGAGCCCAGGCTTGAGGTAAAGGTTTCTTACTTTCTTCTGGGGTCAGTCCCATTGGCCCACCCAACAGTTTCATTTCTTTTTCATCCACACTGTGCCACAGCAGATTCCTTACTATAGACTCCATGTGGTCAAATACCCATCAGTGATTTTAAAAACTGCTTGGTTTTTCTTTCCTGTGGTTTTGGTTAAGGCAGCCCTGTGGGGAGAGAGATGTGTTTTTCTTCTGCCTGTGAGGACAGAGGGTTGGGATGAAACAGTGGGATGACAGAGAAGAACAAATATATAAAATACGTTGATGCCAGAAAAGGAAAACCTGAGGAATCTGCCAAATGGATAAAGCCAGAGAGCACTGCTCCCACATGATCCCCCTGACCCCACGCAGTGTTCCCCACATTTTCAGTGTCTTTCCTTAATCTCCATGGAGGGCCAAAATAGATCAGAGGGAAAAGTCACAGTGAATCCTTTAATTAGCATAATTGACAGGTATCAGTAAAAAGAGGTTTGATTCTTAGCTCAGATAAGGGGTCTGGGTTTGTGTAGGCAAATAAACTATGATTTTGACTTCTAAAAAAGGTCATGTTTAATTCCAACTGTCCATGTATTTATTGTTTTATCCTTCTGGCTACCTACAGTGGGTAGCATTGAGCACAGAGCCGGAGGTTTGTGCATGGTTTCTGGGTTTGTAATTTTGGCTCCACTGCTGTTACCTGAGTCAAGTTGATTCACTTCTCTGTGTTCTGGTCCTTAGATGCAAGCAGAATGATAAGAAGTGGGCCTATTTCACAGATTTGTGGGGGAAACAGAATGGACTAGTATGTAGAAGCACTTACGAGATATAGTAAATATTATCAGTATCATAACTCCTACCATTTACAAAATGCAAATAAAAATAAATGTGGAAGCAAAATATTAGGCATAGCATGCAATAGAATAGTGTGTTTCTTTCTGGGTGTAGCCACCAAAGCTACAATCACAAAGCAGTCTGTGAATTACTATGGAAAATACGAGAATGTAAAATAGCAGAGCAAATGCTAGAGTATTTTCTTCCTGAAGAAGGGACCGAGGGCATCTTGGGTTAGGAAATCACTATAGAGCACTAATGGCAAACCCTGTAGATATGAGTACCCAAAGGAAAACACACAACCCTAAATGCCAACACTATCATCAAACCCAAATTATGAGGTTTGAGTTTAGAAAAAAACAATTCCTACATTAAGATCTTTTGTCTGGCAAGAAAAGCAACACACAAGCCAAAGGTTTGACACCACCACTGTGGGATGAAGGGTGACAGTTGCCATGGGGAATGACAGTTGGGATGTGAGGACTGGCTGTGGCCTGTCAGGAGGGGCCTGGAATTCTGTGCTAAGAAAGTAGAAATTATGCTTGGGCAGTGGAGAAGGTTGGTAGCTTTCATGTATAGATTTCATATCATCATTTTTATATAGAAATGACTAAAATATTTTTAGGGAAGGGAAGGGAACCAAGGGAAGGAGCTAGGGAGAGAGCTCGGTGGTCTAAGCACCTGCCTGGCAAATGCAAGGACCTGGATTCAATCCCTGCTACCCCATGCTTCACTGGCCCAGAATTCCCAGCATCCTGTGCCAGACATAGAAACCAGGTGTGGTGACACACCTGTAATCCCAGCACTAGGGAGGCTGAGACAGAAGGATCGGTATGAGTCCAAGCTGCTTTGCTACACCTGTACCAAATACATAAAAGATTATGCACTGGGATAATTAAGACCAGCCTCACTAAGTAAACTGGACTCAGCTGGCTTGGGAGAGGATAGGACCAGAAGGGACTAGGAGAGGGCGTTTCCAGTGAAGGAGACTGTGCCGGGAATAAGCAGTGTGGCTGTGGGCTGGGAAGAGAAGCCCAACTTGACAGAGGTCAACTGAAGGGTAGTGGTAAGAGGGCAAACAGCTGCATGTGGAGGCCAGGAGACTTGGCCAGGTCAAGTTAGAGGCCAGAGGCTGCATACTCATTCCTGCTCAGCAGCGTGTGCTGGGGCAGAGGCAGCAGTGCCCTCCTGATTTCAAGAGAGCTCGAATGGGTGCATCAGGGCACTAGAGGGTACTGTAGGTGTGAGCAGAAGGCAGCAGGACTGGAAAGAAAAGGGCACGCGAGGGTCAGGGGTACGGCGCACATTAATGGGGCACGGTGACTGAATGCTGACAGCTAAAGGATGGCATGAGTCAGACACAACATGGAGGCCACTGGTCTGTGCTGTGTGGAGGGTGATGGGGCGGTCACAGCGCCTGCTAGGTCCCCCTGGCCCGTGGGGCCCCTGTGTCTGCACAGTTTGGTCCTGTTCGCTGCAGCCCCAACCGGAGTCCTCAACTGGCCTCGGGCTCGCGCTCGCGAGGGAGGCGGTGCTGAGGAGGCTCAGAGTCTCGTCCTCTTCCCACCCAGCCGCTTGAGCCACTTTTCATTTGTTGGTTATTTTGAGACCAAGTCTCACTGTGCAGCGCAGGCTGGCCTTGAACTCACTCTGGAGCCAAGGCTGGCCTGAAATCACCACGATCCTCCTGCCCGGGCCTCCCAAGTGTACCACTAGGCCTTGCTTGTCTTGACTCTGGTTTCAATATAATGGTTTCCTGAATCAGCCTCTTCTGAAATTTTTACCTCTTGGGTCAGCAGTTTAATGTTTACTTCAATGAATGGCTGATACTTTTTCTTCTACAGCAGGCCATTGCTCTCCCTTTTGTCAAACAAGAGCTATTCTCCCCAAAACTTACCAGCTTCATGCACCTGCTAGGGTGGGGAGCCTATCACAATAATGTACAAGATTTTAGCAGATATAAATCAGTTATGAGACATATCACTTCAATGTTTGCGAGCTTAATAGGTTTCTTTCTTATATTGATATTGAACAAACTCAGAAATATCCACGAGTAAGTTGATAAGAACAGATACTACATTTGATCTTAGCCAAAAGGCCGAGAAGCAATCCATGAGTAAGTTGAAAACATCGTCTTTTTTACTGAAAAAGACCGTAATGGAGGGCCAGCCAGACAGCACAGCGGACTAAAGCATCTGCTTGGGGTACAATCCCCGGTGTGCCGTGCCAGCCCCACCCCTGGGGTGAGCTGAGACAGAGATTGAGACTGGGAGTGGTGGCGCATGCCTGTAATCCCAGCACTTGGGTGGTGGAAAACAGGAGGATCACTACGAGTCCGATCTGTGTAGTGAGAACCTATAGTTGGATCCCGTACTAAATAATAATAAGATCATAGTGGAGGTGGTAGCTCACCTCTGTTTTAAATGAACATCCCATGACTCATTTCAAAATTCAACAAATACACATCCCCAGTTATGGCAGCATGTGCCCACCGACAAAATGGTCCATTTATGCCTCACAGAAGCAGAGGGTTCACACACACACAGCATGCTAGCAAGAGTGCTTTTGCCACATTTAACCTCAGGAGAAGGAAGAGATGGAAGGGGCCACCATGTACAGTCCCTCTGTCCTCCCAGACCCGCTCCCTTCCCTGTTGCACTCAGGAATGGGGAGGAAATGCTCTCTCCACACCTCTATCTAGGGCAGTGCTGCGAAGTGTTTAAAAACTGACTCTCACTGAGAAGTCGCTCTGCCCTGTAAGTGTGTTCTGATTGTCAATGTGGAAATCCTCCCAAGGGGGCTGATTGCAAGCTACCAAGGTGACATCACTGAGCACGAGCTGGGGGAGAAGCCTCCAAAGCCAAGGGGTGCTGGGTGGAAGATGTCACCACCTCAATGGCAGTCACCATCTCCTTGGGAGTCATTCCTGCAGGCAGAGGTGGTGCACATCTGGGGTCACTACAAGGGTGTGGCTGGGGGTTTGCAGTGATCTTCACTCTAGGACAGAAGATGGGACGAACTCTGAAGCTAAGCCCTGCTAAGTCTCTCATGCCCACCGGTCCTTCAAGGGCCGCTCCTTTATTTACATAGAGAGGAAGTATTTCTTTTCTTTATTAAAAATATTAGTGCATATTAACTGTACAACTAAATAGGGGATTTTACTGTGAAGTTTCCACACAAGTATGTGTCAGGATTCACTCTATCCACTCCCACCGTGGCACTCTCTCACCCTGCACTCGCTCCCCTTTCCTGCAAGCCCTCCTCTGTTTCTCTGGTAGCTCCTCTCCTAGGTTCGGATTGTTTAAATTATGATATTGTCTCAGTTACTCTTCTCTCATTGCTGGGACAAATACCCAGTACCTGAACTGATGGAAGGGTTATTTAGCTCACAGGTCCTGGAGGTTTCAGTCCATACTCAGCTGGCTCCAAGGCAGAGAGGAACCTTTCATGGTGCCGGCAAAGAGCAGAGAGCGAAATGGAGGAGTAACGGCAACGAAGGCTACAGGGCACCAGAGAGCAGGCCTGTCTCTCTGTCTCTCTCATGTTACATTCAGGATACCCACCCCAGGCTGGGCGTAGTGCTCATACCCATAATCCCAGCTGTATGCAGACTTGTAATCCCAATCTTGGTCATGAGTTAGTCACAAAATGTAAAACTGCACCTCAGTGATGGCATGGGGCTTTGAGGAGACAAATGCACACAAACCCGTACAGGTGCCCACATAGAAAAAGACATACGGCACTTACCTCTGTGTGGGCTAATAACAGGACGATACGTAGTTCCATCCATTGTCCTACAAGTGACATGATTTTACTCTAAAAAGAGTATTTCTTATATTTGGAAGGCATGTACTTGTTTGTTAGTGAGACTTAATGTCTTTCATACGTACATTGATCTTTTCTTTTGTGCACTGCCTATGTGTAACTTAAGCCTGAATGCTTGGTGGGCTGCTTGATCATTTCCTGTAGACTTAGAAGCTTTTCTCTACATTGTGGTTGTTTAAAATATGTATTTAGTGTGTTTTGTGTTGAATAATTTCTGTAATAACTTTATGCTAAATGTTTTCTTTGGGGGTCAAATTATACCATTCACACTAGACTTCTGAAGATCTTTTTGCCTCTAAATTATGAACTCAGTCAACAACTCTTTTTTATTAATTTTTTTTTTTTTTCAGTACCAGGGATTGAACTCAGAACCTTGCACTTGCCAGGCAGGTCCTGAGTTCAATCCCTGGTACTGCAAAAAAAAAAAAAAAAAGGCCACTAAGCTATGTCCCTGGCCCCTATTAATTTTAATTTTCAGTCCTAAGTATTTAATTCAGCATTGATTTTTGATAGCAGTAAAAATTGATTATTAAATTTAATTTTTTCTCAAAGTGAACCAATTATCCAATAGTCATTGTGTGAACAATCTAACTTATATTTGTATAATTATTTATTCCTTAAATAGTATCAAACTAAATTAATTATTATCACTTAAAAATCAGTATCTGAATGACAAACACATTTTTAGAATGCTTATTAATTTTTAGTTTGTGTCTTACATATTTTTCTTAATTATACCATTTAGAATAAATTTGTCAAAGTACAGAGAAAAATTCTATTGAATTTTTGTGCATCTATTTTTTTTTGTGCATCTATTTTGACTGAGTACATTATTTTGAGATTAAGTTAGGGGAGAATGGGACTTAAATATTAAAACATAGCTTATTAGCTAACATATGATTTTGTAAATATTTTGGTGGTAATGCATAAATATATTTTTTCCAATAATGTATTTACACTTAGAATATATCTATTCTTCAATAGAACTTTATGATTTTCTCTGAGAATTCCACATTTCAAAAACTATATATATATATATATATATATATATATATATATATATATTTGTGTGTGTGTGTGTGTGTGTGTGTGTGTGTGTGTGTGTGTGTAACTGGGGATTGAACTCAGGCCCTTGCACTTGTCAGGGAAGCACTTATTCCATTGAGCCATCTCCAAAGCCCTCAAAATCTATATTTTAAAAGCTTTATACCTATACAATATTTTTTTATTGTGCCAACTGATAATTCCACTGAACTTTTATTGTGTAGCTAGAGGTTTCAGTTTTGGTTTTTTTTTTTTTCAGTATTTTTCCCCTTTGATATCTTTGTGGGGGTCTTCTTGCAAGTTACACAGGTCCATTCAAGTTAGGTTGGACAAAGAGAGTTTGAGATTGAAGAGGCTCCTCTTGGCTGTCCAGGGCACACTGGACTGAATCAGAGATCAAAAAGTCAAAGGTCAAGAATGCTCTGTACATCTCTGGGGCATTCTGGTCTCTACGATGGTTCTTGCTCCAGAATACCTGAGTCTCCAAATGGGAAGGTTCCAAGACTTCAGTTAATGTTCAGCTTCCAGCACGTGCTCTGTGCTTGTAGCTATCCACATCGCCCTTTGGATTCCAGTGTTGAGTCTGTTCCTTATGGAGTGGATGACACCTTCAGTTCCACAAACGTAGGCATCTGAGAAACCGTAGAATGAAAGAGCAGGTAAGGAAACTGAGAGATGCTTTGTATCAATGGAAATCAAAGCATCCCAATTTTTCCTCCTTATTTCCCATGATTCATATGTGGTGAAAACAATTCCATCAGAGGTCCTGGTGTTTTGAGTCACATGCTGTTGTTCTGTGCAGTAGGGACTGAGATGCCCATTTCTTTTGTGGAATCTGGCAGACAATTCCATATGTAAGAGCCTCTCAGGGAGCATGTTCTTCAGGGAAGTCACTTAGACAGAATCATCAAGTCCATTATTGCCTTCACTCTGGTGATTGCAGTCTTTGCTATGATTTAGCTGGGCTCTTGCAAATCTCATCTCAGAAACGTATCCCGAAGGTCTTGTCTCAGTGGTACTTGGAGATGACACCTTTGGGAGTGGCTGGGTCATGAGGACTTTGAATGAATGCATGGCTCCCTGTCTTGGTGGGTTCGTGGGAAAAAGGATGGGTGAAGGTGATGTTCTGTTGCAGGGAGTTTCTCTGTGGCCTGCTCTGTCCCACCTTGGAATGCCCCATGCCACACGAAGATCCCAAGGGAGACCAACACAGATGCTGAACACATCCTGATCTCCTTCCTCTGGGGCTGGGAGCTGATTAACCTCATCTCTATTTCCAGGTCTGTGGCCTTAAGTGCAGCCAGAGAAAATGGACTAAGACCATAAGTGGTGCATAGATAGGTAAAGAAAACAAGGATTATGGGAACAGAAGTAAGTGAAAGGGCTCCCTAAAAAGGAAGAGCTATCCCAGTGCAGTGCAAATAATACAAATATGGGTGATTGCCTTGGTTGTGTCTCTGGTTGAGAGAGACCTTGGGGTGAATGAGGTGGATGTCTGGGCTGAACATCAGGAAGACTGTGAATCACAGAATTTACTGAATTCTGCATGATTATGGGAAAATTAGATGCCTTTTATTTTGCATTTAAAAATTAAAAAGCATAAATTTAAGATGTTAGAGTGGTAATATTTAATGTTGAATGAGAACATATGACCTAGTGCATGACTGAGTGATAGGTTTTTACATTCTCCACAGTACTCTAAGTGAAGTGAATACTATTGGAGCCTTTGTTTCATTGTAGTGCCTCAACACCCAGCATCTAGTGCCCTGACCTGAGCCCATGGGTGGCAGAGCTAACGTGACCGAGTTCATCATCACTGGGCTCTTCCAGGACTCACAGGTGCAGAGAGCCTGCTTCGTGCTCTTCCTTCCTGTGTACCTGGCCACGCTGGTGGGCAACGGCCTCATCACCTTGACGGTCAGTGTCAGCGGCAGCCTGCACTCCCCCCTGTACTTCTTCCTGGGCTACCTGTCCCTGGTGGAGATCTGCTACTCCTCCACTGTGGTCCCCAAGTTCATCGCAGATCTCCTCGTCAAGATGAAAACCATCTCCTTCAAGGGCTGTCTGACTCAGATCTTCTTCTTCCACTTCTTTGGGGTTGCTGAGATCCTCTTGCTAGTGGTGATGGCCTATGACCGCTATGTGGCCATCTGTAGGCCGCTTCACTATATGACCACTATGAGTCACCAACTATGTCACATGCTGGTAGCTGGCTCCTGGCTTGGGGGCTTTTTTCACTCCTTAATTCAGATGCTGGTCACTATCCCTTTACCCTTTTGTGGTCCCAATGTGATTGACCACTACTTCTGTGATCTCCAGCCATTGTTGAAGCTGGCCTGTGCCAACACCTATGTGGAAGGTGTCATTGTATTGGCCAACAGTGGATTAATCTCTGTTCTCTCCCTCACCATCTTGCTGTGTTCCTATGTCATCATCCTTGTCAGCTTGAGGAACCATTCTGCAGAGGGCAGGCGCAAAGCCCTCTCTACCTGTGCCTCTCACATCACCGTGGTCGTCTTGTTTTTTGGACCAGCCATCTTCCTCTACATGCGCCCCTCTTCCACCTTCACTGAGGACAAGCTGGTGGCTGTGTTCTATACGGTCATCACCCCCATGTTGAACCCCATCATCTACACACTCAGAAATGAGGAGGTGAAAATCGCCATAAGAAAGTTGTGGAGGAAAAAGAAGTCAGGGATGGAGTGAAAGAAGAGCAAGATCCAATAAAGTAGCCTGTTGCTGAAATGGCTCCTGTTTTTTCAAGATATGCAAGAAAGCATATGGCCAGTGGAGTGGTCCTGTTTCACGATTATTATCATTGTCTTTAGTCACCACCTGCAGAATACCATTCCTTGGGCAGAGTTCAGGTGTTCTACTCCATCTCATAGACCCTGATTGGCTCCATGAAATCCATCAGTATGATGAATTGGATAAATCAAGAACAAATACAAAGCACAATTTAAAACCATGTGTTTTCATTTTTTATTGAAAAATACTAATTGTATGCACTTATGAGAGACTATATAATGTTTCAATGCATTTGCATAATAACATGATGATCAGATTGGGTAATCAATATATTGTCCACCTGAAGTAGCAGCTCTTTACATGTGAAAATTCAATGTCATTTGTATTTACTTATGTGAAATATTTAAATATTGGTAGTCACTCATAGTTGCCCTACTGTGGTATATTACACTAGTAACTAATCATCACACCTGTTAGAAATGATATGTTGAAAAATGTTTTATGGCTTGAATTTACTTTTTCCATTGTTATCCTGTTTATTTAACCTCCCTAAGGATATAAATTTATATGTCATTAAGTCGTGGAAACAAATAATGGTAATCATCAGATGATTGGTTTTCTTTTCTCTTCTAATGGAAAAGTGTATCCTTGTATTTCAAACCCTGGGACTTGTCTACTATTCTCTGTTGTCCTTATAATCGTATACAATAGATTATCTGAACATGGTCACTAGGAAACTCCTATAGCAGTTTCAGTTTTTGTGACATGTTGGCTCATAAGTTAGACATTGGCAAGAAATGTAGTTATTACTATAAGAATGAACTAATAAAAAGTTTAAAAGTTAGAGTTTTACTTTCTCCTAATGTCCAACATTATTAAACAATGATACAATATTACTATGATATCAAATAATATTAAATTTGCCAGGATTGGCTGTCCAAATAGCTCAGCAGATAAAGCACCTACAAGCAGGCACAGGGGCCAGGGGTTCAAACCCCAGGCCTGCTGTGCCAGCTCTGCTCCCAGGGTGCACTGAGACAGCAACTGAGACTGGGCATGGTGGCATGCACCTATAATCCCAGCTCTTGGGAGGCTGTAAACAGGTGGATCACTACAAGTCCAAACTAGTCGTGAAACCCCAAACACCCTGTAGACTCTTCCCTAAAATACAACAAAAAAAAATTACCTGGATTGTAATTATCAATAGATAGATTGAAATCAAACTGTTCAGTAAACAGAAAATTCCAGCCCTGCCCAGACTTAGGAAAAGAGTGCTCACAGACACCTCCTGTCATTGCTTAAAGAATGGAGGTGGCACTGTCCTGTGTGTTTCTACCCCAGACCTCTGTCCCTCATGGTGAGTATTGAGGCCAAGTCCACTTGTGTGACTGCCTGTTGCTATCCCTAGGTGACTGGATATGATACAACCCATGTCTGTGTTGTTCACCTCAGAATCTCCACATCACCCTACATGTCACCGTGCATGCTTCATAGAATGCCACAGAATTTTCTCTTAATGGCTTTGAGGTCACACAGAGCTGCACTGAACTTGCATCACAGCAATGAACATTTTTTTGAGGAATGAACTATTCCTCAAAAAAATTCTCAGGTAGACATGGAGCATCCCCGGGGTGATGCAGCCTCAGGGATCTTTCCTTTCTCTTGGCATTTTGGCTGAAATTGCAGGTGAAACATGGTTTTTAGGGCACTATGAGTCTCCTTCAATTTCTTGGTTTCTCTAGCAGTCATGTGCATGAAAGGTTGTAGCTAATCCCTGAGAAAATGTTGTTTTCTGTGCCTGGAATTATATTGACTCTCTCTTTATGGAAGACCCTAAAACTCAACCAGGGACTCCAAGATTTAATAAATAAATTCAGTAGTATAGCAGGATATCACATATCAATAGCATTCCTGAACACAAATAAGGAATTCACTGAGAGGGGAAACTAGGGAGAACACACCTTCCATTCTATGGGTTTTATTTTATAGCATCCAAAATAAAATAAAATACTTAGAAATCAGACTAACAAAGGAAGTGAAACAGCTTTGTACTGAAAACTACACTACTCTGAAAAAGAGGAATGAAGAGGATATCAGAAAATGAAAGCTATCTCTTATTCTTGGATATGCAGAATCAATATACTGAAAATGGCCATACTTCTAAATCTGTTATATAGACTTAATGCAATCTTGATCAAAATACCAGTACCACACCTCACAGAGCTGGAGAAAACAATCCTAAAATTAATTGAACCAGAAGAGGTCTTGAGTAGCAAATGCCATTCAAAGTCAACAAAGGTGAGGAAAGGGGCTTCACAATCCCTGACATGAAATTACAGTATAAAGCTACAATTAAAAAAAAAAAAAAAAGCATGGTACTGTCAGAAAGCAAATGAACAAACAAATCAACAAGCAAAAAACAAAAAATTAGTCCCAAGGATCAATGAACAAATCAGAAGGTGCAGAAACTATTCCAAACACACTTGAGCACTTTATCATTGACAAAGGAGCTAGGCTCCTGCACTGGAAGAAAGATAGCCTCTTTAATAAATACTCATAAGAAAGCTGAGTTTCCACATGCCAAAGATCAAAGTTCAAAGCCACATATCACTCACCATACACTACTGAAATTGAAATGGATCAAAGATCTGACTGTTAAAATAGAAATACTAAATCTTCTAGTAGATAAAGTAGGTACAACTTGGGTATACAGAGTTATAGGAAAGATTTCATGAACAAAACCCTGATGGCACAGGAAGTGCTACAAAGAATCAACTAGGGTGTCCTCTTACTGAAAATCTTTTGCATAACAAAAGAGATCTCCAACTGAATGTTCCATTTATCCTCTGGACTGTTTTTCTTTGCAGTACCATGCTGATTTTATCAGAGCATGAGCCAGGAATATCTTACATTTCCTGATATCCTCTTGATTTCCTTTTTCAGATTAATTTTCCATGTATAGATCTTTCACTTTCTTTGTTAGATCAATTCCTAAGTATTTAGGGTTTTTGTTTTGTTTTTTGGATGCTATTGCAAAAGATGCAGTTTCCTATTTTCCTATTTTTCCCCTTTGTTTAATTTCTTGCCCTACATGGTAGTTTCCTTCTGTTGTTCTTCTTATAATTGTGGTCATTTTTATCTTTCTATTATATCTTTCAGTGCCCTATGTAAGGTTGGCTTGATGGTCATGGATTTCTTCATTTGCTCTTTGTCATGGAAATACCTTATTTCTCCATTAATTTTGAAACATAATACTTGCTTTGCAGCACATATACTAGAATTGAAATGATACAGAGAAGATCAGCATGGCTCCGGCACAAGGATGATATGCAAATGCGTGAAGCGTTCCATATTTTTTGCAAAAAACAAACAAGCAAAATAAACTTGCAGTCTTTGGCTGGGGAGATAGCTCAGTAGAATAAGCACTTGCCTGGCAAGTGCAAGGTCCTGAGTTTAATCCCCGGTACTGCAAAAAAAAAAAAAACTTATTTTGCAGAGTACACCAATTTGGGTTGGAAATTGTTTTCTTTCAGCATTTGAAACACTTCACTCTAAACTCTTCTTGACTTGGTGGTTTGTGCTAAGAAATCTTCCATGAGTTTGATGCACCTTCTTTTATAGTTGACCAGTTTTCTATCTAACAGATTTTAATATTCAGTTATTGTGAATTTCTGGAATCTTGATTACTATAGGTCTGGGTGTATGTTTATTTTGATTATAGCTAATTGAAGTTCTATATGCCTCATTGTCAGATAATTTTCTTTCATTTAGTAAATTTTTGCTATTCTGAAAATAGTCTTTCTTATATCATTCATGTTGACTCCTACTTTTTCATTTACATTTATAAGTCTTACATTGTTTTTCCTTGCATCATATTGCAGTTAGTGATTGCTAATTCCTGACTCTTTGTTATTTTTCAGAGATCTGTCCAAATCATTAGCTTCAATTCTATCTTCAAGGTCTGAAAATCCATGTTCAGTTTTATACAAGTGGTTTTGTCAGTTTTAAATGCAATTTTTTTAATTTCCTGCGTATCTTTTTGAATCTTTTTCATGCATCCTAATTTTTTCCTATATTGTTCATTCAAGGCTTCCATCATTGTCCTATTCTCCCCTTAAACTATAGAATCTGTAGGAAACTCTTTCAGGTCCTCGTCTCAGTCCAAAGAATCAATATTTGTAATTCCAAGGTTACGTTATTGGAATCCTATCAAATTGATTCCAATCTACCACTTTCCGTGTAACCCACGGCGAAAATTGAAGACACTAAATTATATCTTTAATCATCGGGGAGTCAAGGGGCTCTAGGTCCAGCCACAAAGATGGCTTCCTGGAACCAAGAGAGCGACCCAGGGCCTCACCCGGTTTTTATTCAGTGGGGGAGTGGCTTGAGGAGGATTGACTGAGAATCATGGGAATTAGGTGACTACTATGAGCTGAGCTAGCTGAGTGGCCTACATTTACCTCTGCCATATGTAGAGAGGATATGCAAAAAGTGATCTGCATTATATAGTGTTTAATGTTTTGGAAAGTCTGGTGCTTCAGCTTTGATGTAGTCTTTCAGGCCCCAGGAAGTCATAGCCTCTATCTCGAGGCTCGATCCCAGCTGATGGCGTGGAGCATTAGCTCTACCATCCTGTCTCCACCCGGCTCACGTTAAGGAGCATCAGGCTTACCAGGGAAACACACATGCCACCTTCAAAGACCATCACCAGCACCTCAGCTAGACCAATACACATTGCTTAAGGCCAATTGAAGGATAAACAGAAGTCCTAGCCAGCTCTCTACATAACAATACAAGGAAATAGGATCATGCTCAGTCAAAATGGAGACAGTAGCTCTTCTTTCAAGGAGAGCTGCTGGGTGCGTCCTCCACAAGAATCAAAGGCTATCATTATAATACAATCAATTAAAAAATATACAATGCAATCAATCATAAATTAGCAGCTTATATGAAAACTGTTTCCCTTTGTTAGAATGTATTCATCCTGGCTTCCTCCAGATGAGCTTGGGCCATATTCCAGGCACTTCCAGCTCTGGCTTCCCAGTGCTATCGGGGGATGGGTCAAGCACTTGGGTTCCTCTGGACAGGGGCTTCCTCAATGGTAGAGGCTCAGTGAGTGAGGTTTCTCTTTTTCTTTTTTGTTTTTATCTACATTCATGGAATTTAGGAAGAATTGGGAGCTTTTCCCTCTTTTTTTTCTCCTTTTAGTTTCTTTTCTCTCCTTTTCACTTTTCCCATTTCGACTGCTTTTCTCTTTATGCTTTTCTTTTATTTCTACATTTTGTTCTTTTTATCCTTTTTTTCTTCTTTTTCTTGTTTATTCTTTGTTGTAGCAGTTTTCTAATACTAATTTCCTTTGTCTTCTCAATAGGACCCCTTCCTTTCTTTTTGTTCCTTCTTCTCATATCCCACTGAATAATTTCTATTTTTCTCTTTTCTCTTTCTCTGCTGCCCCAAAACCTTTATTCTACGAGTATAACTGCTAAGCTTTATGAGTGACCACACGCTTAGTTAATTCTACACTATTACTGTTGAATACTGTTCTAATGTTGATAAAGGTAAGATTGTCCCATAAAGTAGATGTTTACTGAAGGTCAGTAGTAAGTTAGTATTTGAATGGTCCTAGTGTTCATACTACAGTTGTAGATCTCTTTTCTATAGGTAAGGGTAATATATTTTGATCTGCCAGGGTTTGTGAATATTCATATTGTCTTGGGTGCTACAATTGATGCTGATTTTATTTCTGTAGCCAAGGTAATGTAGCTGTTGCTATGAACTGGTGTTCTTGGGATGCCAGTGTCTAGATCACCTTGGCGTAATTAACAATACGATGGTCCATTCCTGGAGAACTGGGCACTGGGACAAATGCACTGCAAGCTCCTAGCCCACGCAAATGGAAGCATTTGGATCCTGTAAGCAGAGAAAAGCTTGTAATTAGCCACACCCAGAGGACATCACTGAAAAGTGGTTATAAACTAAGGAATTCTGAGCACTAGAAACAAAACCTTCAACTACAACAAGCCCTGACATTCAAAAAAAAAAAAAAAAAAAGAAGCACAAAAACACAAATCAAAAACACATGGCTCCCAAAATGCTCAAACCAGCATAAGAACAGACTCTTAAAAATGACTAGAGAAAACCAGCAAATCACTTATAAAGGAAAGAGCATTAGAGCTGCAGCAGACTTACTGATCAATTCTATATGCCTATATCTGGTAATCTCAGCAGCTACTTTGAACATAACAATATGCAATATAATAAACTTTGTTTTAATACTGTTTTTATTCTCTTTAAAAAAATAAACTTCATTAATTCCCTATCATCTTATTCTGAAATTCTGCATTATTTGTTTTGTTTTTTTAAAAAAAAGAATTACAGCAGACTTTACAAGTATTAAGGGCCAGAAGAGTTTGAAGGAAAGAGGTTCAAGCCCTAAATTACAATAATTTCCAAGGCAGCACAGAGAGCAAATTGGTCAAGCAATGGCCATGACTCATCCACAAGGCTGACACTGACAAGGGATCTACAAAGTGCAGTGCAGGGTTACAGGATAAACCCTGAAGGTACCTGACTGATCTTATCTGATATAAAGTTACATTTTTTGTTATATAGGTCTTGCTTTAACTCGGTCTTAACTATCCAGCAGAAAAGTATAAAATTGGAGGTATATAAAGTTATATTAATATAATGAGCTGTGAATGGCTCAAGTCAACAACTTCTGTGGATAACCCACTTCTATTGTGGACTGCTGATCTGTGTTGGATTGTTTTATGTATATAGAAAAAAATAAATCATGCAAAGTGAAATGTAAAAAAAAAAAAAATTTCCAAGGCAGGCTAATATATCTCACAAAACTATCTTTCAAAATTTCTGGAGAACTAAGGCCTTTTCTTGATAAAGAGCACCTCCAGAAATTCATGACCACTACTTCAGCACTCTACCTTATAAATAGATAATGAAGCTAACCATGATAAAAGGCCAGATAGAAAGAATATACCAACTAGGGTGAGCAGTGAAGTAGAAGGGAAAGGAAGGGAGTCAACAACAGGAGAATGAAGCATGGCCAGGAATACATGAGTATGTATCAGTAACAACTCTCAGTGTGGATGATCTCAGTCCCCCAATTAAAAAACACAGACTGGCAGAATGGATCAAGAAAGAATATGGTACCCTGTATACAAAAACACATTTAACTCTAAAAGGAATTCACAGACTAAAAATGAAAGGAAAAACAAACAGGCAATATCCCCTAAATGGGAATCTATGTTTATTTTTTTTTCCTATTCTATATTTTTTTTTATTTTTGTCAGATATTTTTTCCATTTATTTTTATTTTATTAAAATACAAATGTCAATCAGACAGTTTCAAAACACCTTAACCATACAGAGTCGATGAATTAATACATAGCAAACTGTTTTCATAACGTTTTGGTATTGTACAAGGTGCATACATGATATTATATTTACAGGTTTTTTTATAGGTGAAATTATATCAAAAATTCAATAATTATT
>PVKA01042420.1:0-17398 GCA_004027165.1 Ctenomys sociabilis | reverse complement strand
TCTCAATGAGTTTTTAGTAACAGGAAAGACCCTAGGGAGTTCAATAAAAGGATGGCAAAAGTTCTGATTGCCATGGGAAAAGGACTGCAAGGTTAAAGGAAAACATCCAAAGAAAGAAAAAAGAAAGATGTCTCTTAACAAGAAGCAGTATGCCTATTACAAGGAGGGCATCCTGGTATCCTGTGGGTCTGCTTGGAATACACCCCTGTTGCCAGCCCAAAAGCCCAGAACCACAGACTGCAGACCAGTCCAGGATTTATGGGAAGTAAACCATAGTGTGAAAACTATCCACCCATGGTGCCCAACTCGTACACACTTCTGAGTCTGCTGCCCCTGGGCCAAGTCTTCTACACAGTCCTGGGCTTAAAAGATGCCTTCTTTATGATCCCATTGGCTCTGTCTGGTCAGTCCATCTTTGCTTTTAAATGGGTAGCCCCTCAGGTGGGAGAAAATGGCCAGTTAACCTGGACCAGATTGCCTCAGGGCTATAAAAATTCACCAACCCCATATGATGAGGCACTGAGCAGAGACTTGCTGAATTTCCACAGAGAACATCCCCAAGTAACTGTGCTACAAGATGTTGATGACATACTGTTGGCCTCTGACACCTATAACTTGTGTAAAGAGGCAACTGAGGACTTACTGTGAGAAGTAGATAACATGGGCTACAGAGTCTCTGCCAAGAAAGCTCAGCTTTGCCTATCCCAGGTAACTTATTTGGGCTATAGGCTACAGAAAGGACAGTGAACTCTGTCTAACAAACGTATTGAAGCTATTACCAGGAGCACAGTCTGCTGACCACTGGTGGACATGAGATTAAAAATGCCGAGATCCTGGACTTGCTTGCAGCCATGTGGATCCCCAAGAAGGTGGAAATTATCTCTTCCAAGGACACCAGAGAATAAACTCTCTAGTGGCCTGAGGAAATGCCTCTCCCAAGCAGGTGGCACAAAAACCAGTGGGGCCACCCAAGGCTCTCTTGCCCGTGCTACCACCCAGAGTACTGGTGCCCACTTACTCTGATACAAATCTTTTTTTGGCGAAAAGCTTAAACAACCACACCAACACAAGATGGCTGGCAGATGCTGCCAGACAGCAGGATTCTCCTTTCTGAGGCATTTGGCTGAGAGCTCATTCAACAGATACACCAGGGGACTCACTTGGGAGGAAATAAATTGGCTGAACTATTAAGGAAATCCTACTTCATACCCAAACTGAATCAAATGACTAAGGAAATCAGCTGAAGCTGTCTCCACTGCACCCAGGTAAATGTGCTAGAGGTGTGTCTCCTGGGGAACACTGGGAGATTGATTTCACTGAGATGGGTCCAGGAAAAGGAGGATATCGCTACCTCCTTGTTGTAGTAGATGCCTTCACTGGATGGGCAGAGGCCTATGCCACCCGTCAGAGTCAGCTCTGATAGTGACAAAGAAATTATTGACAGAGATTATTCCCAGATTCAGCCTATCCATTACTATTGGGTCTGACAATGGTCCAGCTTTCATAGCCCCAGGTTACCGAAAGTCTGTCCCAGGCCCTGCAATTAGAATGGAAGCTACATTGTACACACAGGCCTCAGAGTTCAGGTCAGGTAGAAAGAATGAACTGGGCTCTAAAAGAAACCATTTCAAACTAGGGTTGGAGATTGGCAAAAACTGGATGAGTCTCCTTCCTTTTGCTTTACTGAGAGCCTGCTGTACTCCCTAAGCACACGGGATCACTCCCTTTGAATCTATGTATGGTCGGGCACCTCCCTTAATCCCCAAGCTCAGGAAGGAAATCCTGACATCCATTTCTAAACAGGAACTTATTAAGTTCTCACAGGCTCTGTAGTTTACACCACGGGCTTCACAATCCCTCTTCCATGGTCAACATTCAAGACCAGAACAACTCAACAGTCCACCGGCTGCAGAACATGGCTCTCTGATGTGGATAAAAAAAAAAAATGGGATCCATCCACATTGGGACCTCACTGGGTAGGACCTTTTACTGTCATCCTGAGCATCCTTGGTCAAGGCAGCTACAAAGAGACACTGGATTCATCTCACCCACATTAAGCCGGCTGCAGTAGATGACGACTCAATAAGATGGTCAATCAGAAAGATGCCCGATCCGCTCAAGGTCAAGTTAGTACGCCACGGTGTAGATCTGGCCTAACTCTCTTTTCACTTCTTACCATATATTATGTATTACCTGCATTTCATACACTGTTGGACATACCTGCTGTGCCTGTAATTAATTCCCATGATAACATGTGGGTAAAGATGGCAAATACTCTTAATTTGTCAACTTTCTGCTTGGAACAAAACTTAGATCTTCAATATGTGCTGAGTTCATGCTGAGACCAATGTGCAAGTCTGTAGAAGATATGAGAAATTTAGCCTTTTTAAAGCACATCTCTAAATCTGCTTCATATTATGACTTGGCTAATTGGGGACCTATCTCACATGATGTGCCACCTGGTTCCCTGCATTTTGTCACCCCAAAGACTGTAGTTGGTACATATAGGCCTTAGAGTTCAGGTAAGGTACAAATAATGAATCAGACTCTAAAAGAAACCATTTCAAAACTAGGATTGGAGACTGTTTGCTAGTGTATGTGTGGGTGTCTTGACCTCCTCCTAGAAGGAGGACCTCCACTTGTTTTATTTCAAATGAAACTTGTGTGCAATTTGTTAACTGTACTAAAAAAAGTTGTCACAGACAGGATTTCTAAATTGTTCTAGTTTTATAAAGTATCCATATATAAATGGTAATGTCTTATTACCCACTGGATGGTTTTTCCATTTGCTATGGACATACTTTTAACTATGTCCCAGCTTATCTGGATAGGGTCTCCAGACTGACTAATTCTTCTGTCTCAAGATGATTTAATACACCATCCAAAAACATCATCACCCTGCAAAAGGAGAGAAGTTTCTAACATTCTTCTTCCTTCTGACTGTAATGATAAAATCACTTTCCTGTCTGATGCAGAAGCCTATGCTATGATACTCAGTGTTCTTGGAAACCTATACTTTGGTGAAGCAACAGAAAAACATATGAAACAATTGGGTTGTAATGGGGCCAGGGAGATGGCTCAGTGGAATAAGCACTTCCCTGGCAATTGCAAGGGCCTGAGTTCAATCCCCAGTTCCTCAAGAAAAAAAAAAAAAAAAAAAAAAAAAAAAAAAAAAAAAAAAAACAATTGGGTTGTAATGTGGCCAAAGTTCTTACTGCCACTTCAATGGCCATCACCCTACTCAAAACAAAGCAAAAGGAACATAGACAAGCTATATATTAGACAATCAGGCTGCCATAGACTATTTACTGTTGTTTCACCATCAAGGATGTGAAAAAATAAGAAACATGTGCTGTTTTAATCTGTCAGATAACAGCCATCAGATACAGAATCAGGTAAACGTACTAAAAGAGTTAGCTCAAGATATCCATCAAGGTAATAACTGGAGGTTATTTTCAATATCCTCCTGGATAAATAATCTGATAACTGCTCTGATTGGGCCTTTGATCACATTTCTTCTGGTCCTGCTCATCAGGCCTTGTATAACAAACTGTTTGACTACATATATACAACAAAGAATTCAGATGATAAAGTTGATGGTGTTGGGATCCAGCAGTGAGCCTCTTGCACTTCTGGGCTACTCGAATTATAAAGTTTAAATGAAACAAAGATTTGATTCCTGGACAAAATCAGTGGTGAATATAAAGGGTTAACAGAATTTTGTGCCTTAACTGTGGGAAATTATTTTAAAAACCCTTGTGCTTTCTGTTATCTACTCTAAGGAATGTATTCTCCCTCTCGGCTCAAGGCTGTTCAACAATGAATGTTTCTTGTCAAGGCAGCAAGCTCCCTCCCTAACCATCTCCTGTAATGCGGTCAGCTTAAGATGTATCTTGTAAAAATATGCACTTATCACTAAGCTGAGAAAGATCCTTTAGTTATGAACAGTTTGCAGCTGTGTCAAATGAATGTAGTTTTCTGTTGTTCTGTGCTAGATAACAAACTCGTTTACCCAACTGGATGTGACTTCTGTTATAAATAACCCCCTGCTACCCACATTCGGGCCGATCAGCCTTCTCCTGGGTGAGAAATGGCTGGCAGACCTGAGCTCAGTAAATAAAAGGCTCTATTCAAATTCCTGTCTAGCTGATCTGGTTCCAGTGCAGAGTGACCCGTAACAGTCTTCAACTCATCTCCTGCTTGCTAATGTGTGTGGGTGTCTTGACCTCCTCCTCCTAGAAGTACCCCAGTTGCTTTGTTTTATTTCAGTTTGTCTTATTTCTGTGGTCCTGAAGATTGAACCCTGGGCACTCTTACCACCAATCTATTTCCATAGCCCTTTTAAAAACTGTTTTTCTATTTTGAGACAGGGTCTTGTTAAGTTACACAGGCTTGCCTCAAACTTGTGATCCTCCTACCTGGGACTCCTGGGCAGCTGGAGATGCAGTCTTCTTATAAGATTCACTGCAGTGGCCTAATTGTAACTTAACCTTCTTTAAAGACCCTATTTCCAAATTTAGTCTATTCTGAGGCACTGGAGGTTAGGGCTTAGATAGAGGGGCAGAGGTGGGACACGATCCAGCCCATTGCATTCATAAAGCTCTGGCTTTTTTGTTCAATGTTGAACAAAAACCTTTCAAATATATAAAAATGTATCTAAGTGAGAGATTCCTTCCAGTTTTCCACTGCTTTCATCCCGTCTCAGCTGTTAAATCAATAAAAGCCTCAACATTTTAAAAACACCTTACAATTTTGATACTGAGCAAGGATCAGTGCAGTCGCTCATTCTCAGATGCACCCAGCTTGATGGGATCTTATTTTTGAGAGGAAGCAGCTCCACTCAGCTCTAAGTCACAGCCAGCATCTGAGTACTTCCAAGTGGCGGGAGGAGAGGTCTTTTGTACCTGGAGACCTGAGTAAACTGGCTTGAAAGGCAATTCCTCTCCATGAAAGACTGAGCCACTGGCCTTTTTATCAGAAACAGCAGATTCTGCATCAAAGTGACTTTTCTAGAAAGTTGCTCTGCCCGTATCAAAAGAGATGATGAGTAGGGTGCCCCAAACTACCTCCTCTGCCCCTTTTTGTAGTTTATTTCTGAGACAAGATCTTGCCAAATAGCTAAGCTGTCCAGGCTAGGCTTAAGCTTCTTTAAAAATTTTATTTATTTATTGGATACAAGGTCTCATTAGACAGTTCAAACTTGAAGTGATCCTCCTGTCTCAGCCTCCCCAGTGCTGGGATTACAGGTGTGTAGGCAGCCACAACAGTCTTGGTGGCCAGCATGTGTGCCTGGGTTCTGGGCCCAGCATCGCATGCAGTACCAGGGATCCAGCCTGGGTCTTTGTGCTTGCCAGGCAGCTGTTTAGACCACCGAGCTATCATCCCAGCCCCTTTTGAGAACTTTTCTGAGGCAGTCTCACAATGTGTTCAGGCTGGCATTGCACTCACTCTTAAGCACAGGGTAGCCTCAGCCTCCCTAGGCCTGGGATTAACAGGCATGTGCCACCGCACCCAGCTTCTAATTTACTCTTTTAAGTGAAGATTGTTCCACTAAACTCTGAATGTAAACACAATTGCTCACACTTTGCTTTCATAAAGTAAAAGGAGTTTTGAACTTACAGTTACAGAGCCTGGAAAGTTTATGAACAGACACACCTTCTGCTCAGGCTTTGGGGAGGAACCTATTTTAGGATTTTTGTTTTGTTGAGAAAGGGTCTCACTGTGCAGTCCTGGCTGGCCTTGAATTCATCATGTAGCCCAGGTTGGCCTCCCGCTCACAGGTCCCTCCCTCCTCAGCCCCTGAGTACTGAGGCTACAGGTGTATGCCGCATGCCCCGCTGGGGAGGAACGTCTAGCATGGCCTCCCCTGGCACAAGTGCGTGCCATGTGGTGATAGAGGAAGCAAGAGGAGAGAGAGACCAGGCTTACTTTCATGATAACTCACACTCCTGGGAGATAAGCCACCTTCGCAAGACCAGCTCTGCTAGACCAGCATTAATGACCCACCCCCTGTGCTAGGCCCCACTTGTTAAAGGCCTTGCAACCTTTCGTGGTGGTTACATGGAGAATCAAGTTTCTGATCCACAAACCTTTGGGATGAAACCATAGGCATCCATAAGAGCATTCAAAACACATTCTTCTGGATCATCCAACAGCTGAGATGGCTCAGTGGGTTAAAGCATCTGCTTAGGCAGATGCAGGGGCCTGGTTCCATCTCTGGCTTGCTGTGTGGTCCCTGGGGTGCCCTGAGACTGGGTGCAATGGTCTGCACTTGCAATCCCAGTGCTTGGGGGCCTGAAAATAGGAGGACCACTAAAAAACAAACAAACAAAATCACATTTTTCTGACATGGCCCTCAAACTTCTATGTCCTATGCAGTTCTGAACTCACAAAATCCCTGTTTTCCTATATTTATTACTTCTTACATTATCATTTCTTACATTTAATAAATATATACTAAAGACCTCATGATATAGTAGAAAACCTCACAAATCAAAATACACAACCATGAACCAAACTGAAGAAGTATGGAAGTATAAGACACCAAGAGACTTCTGGATAGGACAAGGCTATGCTCAGAACAGAGCATAACCGGGCAGGTGAAAAATCTTTTAGAACTAACCTTTGGTATAAAAATGCCTTCATTTGAGTAATCTTCCAGTGTTCTCAGAAAACTTCTCCAAACTCTTTTCTTCAAATTTGTATTAGTATATGTTTGCAATATATAATAATTATGTTCATTTTAGTAACTGGTACATGGACATATTGCAGCTGAACTATTTTTACTTCCCCTCCTCCTCCCCCCAGCTACCCCTTCCCCCATCCTCATCCCATTTCAAAGTCTACCTCCATGTTTCCTATTATCTATCTTTTATTGTACTCCTTAAATTATTTATATTTGGGGTTTTTCATATAAAAGAAACCATGCAATACTTAATCTTCTCTGATTTATTTCACTTAGCATTATGGTGTTGGAGACCACAAATTCACAAAGACTGGTTTTACATACTTCCCTAAAGGATGAATGGAGGCTTCGGGTTTTGGGAACCACCTTTTTGAGAGTTTCCATTATCCCACCTACTAAGACTTTATATTATATTATATTATATTATATTATATTATATTATATTATATTATATTATATTATATTATATTATATTATATTATATTATATTCTTTTGTACAGGGTCTCACTACATAGTTGAAACTCCTAGCAATCACCCTGAATCAGCCTCCCCAGGACTGGGATTACAGGCGTGAGCCACCACACCGGGTTTCAGTGCCTGCATGGCATGTGGTACCAGGGATTGAACTCAGGACCTTGCGCTTGCCAGGCAGGTGCTTAAACTGCAGAGCTATCTTCTCAGCCCAAGACTGCTAATTCTAAAGATGCTCAGGGCCACGACCACCCTCTGAGTCACCCACAACCTTCTCCTCAAATCCCCTCCTCAGTCAGTAAACAACTCCTCATCCAGGATCCCAGCTGTGCAGCTATTTTTTCTCTTGCTTTTTTCATTTCTCTCTCACCACACACTGTAACACCTGGCAGGAAATTGGGGTTCCTTGCAGGGGTCCCCAACATTATGGCCTCAAAACTGCATCTATTTTTCCTACAAATATGCAAGTTTATCTTTCTTTATTGTTGTCCAGACTCATTTCTTCACTGGGAATTCTCAGGATCTGATACAGAAGAGGGGAACTTGAACTGGAAACCACCACCTTCTTCACACCTACAGCCTTCTTTCTCAGCAGGAGGAATTCTCAGATGCTGAGTCAGGCTGGAGACAGTCCACTATTCTTTTTTTTTTTTTTTGTACTGAGACTCGAACTTGGGACCTTGTGCTTGCCAGACAGGTACTTATGCCACTGAGCTATATCCCTGGCAACTATTCCATGTTCTCTGCCCTTGTTGGTTCCCTTCTTCTGTAGCATCTCCTTGGTGATGCAAAATGGAGGGCTCAACTTCTTCAGGTTTCCTGCAGGCTTTGTGTAAACAGGCTGTTTTTCCCCCAGTATAAATTATTTGATGCTGAAAAAGTTTCCCTCTTTCCCAAAATGCTTTGCCATATGAGCAACACTTGTCTGGTTTTGTTCCTGCATGAAGATGACTCTGCAGTACCCTAAGTTTGAGCACCAGCTGGAAAGCCTCTGATGTACATTGCAAAGGACCCCTTTATGCCCAACTCTCCAAGTGCCCAGGAAACTTTGGGGCCACCTACAGAGTGTTCCATTCCCTTTATGGCCATCTGGTTTCCCTCTAGTGGAATCACCCTAATTGATGTTGGAAAAGGGTGAGGATAAAATAAAAGTATTCAAAGGTGTCTCAAACATTCAAAGGTGTCTCTCCAAAATAAATTATCAAACTGAATGAGTTCTGTTTTTGTTTTTGTTTTGTTTTTTTCCTGGAAGTTCTTTTGCATTGTCCATTTTCCTCTCTTGTGTGAATTACAGAATCTTGTCGAAGGCGTGGACTTCACTTGCAGGTTCTGCCATATGGACTCACTCCCTTCATAGGGTTTCCCTCCCCCTCCAGTGTTGCTTGCCTACAGGGTCTGAACTTCATCAAATCTTCTCTCACACTCCTCACCTCCGCATGGCTTCTCTCCAGTGGGAAGTCTGTATTGGGTGAGAAGAACTGAAAGTCCTCCCACCTGCAACACACACAAAGATTCTGAGGTCCAGCAGGAACCCTGGGGCTTTGATGGTGTTCTGAATGCTGCTATTCCTGTGGAAATTCCTTTTCATAAACACTGATCGTTACTGAGCTCAGACTGCAGTGTCGCCTGTGAGCAGCACCCATTGCTGCTCCAGGTGGCTTCTCTGATCCCAGATGGGCTGATACAGACAACTCCACGTGGACAGCAGCCCGTGAGCATCTTCACAGCGCAGCGATGGGTCTGCTTCACTTCGGCCAACATCTTGTTCTCACTCCTCCAAGTTCCACACGCAGAAAATATAAAGCTGAACAGTTCCCTGTTGAAGGGAAAGCAAAATATTGGCTGGATAACCATTCAGCATGGCCACCAAGCTTAAGCAGGACAGTGCCTTCGAGTTTCAAGATAGCACGTCAGTGTTTGCCCCTGATACTTAGCATCTTTACTCAGCACAAACAACAGAAAATACTTGGGAGTTGAACATAAATAGATGGAAAAATCCTTCAGTGAAAATGGATCTGAATTTTCTAGTCAACAGTGTCCCTATTGTGTGTATTCTTGTGGTAGTGGGACACAGGTGCTTTCTTGTTTCTTTTTGGCAGAACCAGGGATTGAACTCAGGCCCTTGTGCTTGCCAGGCAAGCGCTTATTCTACCGAGCTATCTCCCCAGCCCCTACAGCTGCTTTCTCATTGTTGATGCAATGGCAAGCAGAAACACTGAAAGGATACCTAGGATTTATTTACTTCCATGGGCACTGATCAGGATCATTCCCAAAATATCAGGCCCTCAAAGCCCAGGGAGGGAGGCTTTCACAGAGTTGAAAGGGGAAATATGGAGGCGGAGTATTTGGCTGTCTTTGATTGGTTCTTACAATATGCATCACAGTGACCTGTATTTCTAAGAGAGAGAGGTAACAGGAACTTGTAACAGGAGCTGTCACCCAAGCAACTGACAGACCAGCTTGGAGGCACATTTCCTGCTACATTTCCACCCTCTTCTAGTTTCCCAGCAAATCTTTGCCGAGCATGTGTGGAGCGACCCTATGAACAACGTCCTCAGGATTCAGCCATGTGCAAACTGGTCAGCAACCGGAGTGCCCAGAGCAGGGCTTTGAGTACACTGTCTCCTCAGAATGAGCTTCAGAGGAGCTATCTTGTCCAGGTGAATTCTCCAGAAGTCATCTGGATGGAGTATTTTATCTAAGCTAGATTCCTGAAACTTTTAAGAGCTGTTTATATGCACCTAGGTTTATATGTGTGTGCAGGTCTTGTCTACAGGTATAGCTGGTCTTTCAACCAAATTTTATGGAACTGATTATAAGCTATTCCTTTAGGGTTATGGTTTTGGTTAGGGTTTTGTTTTTAGAGCTTTGTGGCCTGTATGTTGTGTATAATTTCTATTTAGTTATCTCTGCTACAACTGTAGGCCTGTTGTCACTGCCAATGGTCAAGAGTAAGCAATATCTTGCCTGGCAAGCACAGGGTCATGAGTTCAATCCCCGGTACCAAAAAAAAAAAAAAAAAAAAAAAAAAAAAACAAGAAGGCAGTATCTAGGAATGATTTTTCACAACATGACCCTATAAACTTTTGCTACTCTCTCAGCTCAAGTAGGAAGTGCCTCAGACCAGCCTGAGTAAATGCACATAAACACCAATAGATATCTGTTAGCCTTTATAAGGCTTTGCTTTCATATTTTTAAGGGTGATATTTCAATCAATCAGATCCCTAAAGGGGGCTTAGGACTTTGAACTGGATTTTTTGAGCACAGGTTTGGCATTACTGGTGGCAGGTTTCCAAACAACAACAGGAAATAATAGCAGGAGAGCTTTGGCCAACACAGCTTTACCCAAAGTGACCATAGTATATCTAGCCTGCTGGACTCCATTCCCGACAGAGCTACTTCCATCCATAAATGGGGTGTACTCAGCATCTTCAGGGGGTTCAAGTTTAAGCCTGATTAGCTCCAGAACAGTTCTTTGGTCGGTGTCAAGCAGTCATGATCCACTGGGTCCATCTTGGTAGGCAGGCATATGGCAGGACTGAGTGGTCCTCGGTTCTTCAATGGGTCCAGTACAGCAGTTGGCACCTGGACAATTAAATCTTAGCCTAAGATGCTTTTGTCAGCTTTCTTGATCAGAAGGACAGCAGCTGTTAGTATATGGAGGCAAGGTGGGGAGGCAGCCCTCAGTGACTAGATCCAGTGTTTGATGGGCAGGCCCCTGGGCACTCCCAGAGGCTACAATCTGAGACAAACAAGTTGAATTCCAGTTACATCTGGAACATCCAAGGTTAGGGATCTTTCACTTTTGTTGTCCTTTCCCAAGACATGGTACATCCAGTTTCTGCCAGATATTGAACCAGAGACTCTGTGTCTTTCCAGCAGGCAGCCTGGGTGTCATTACTCATAAGTGCAGTGCTACTTTGCACTGGGAAACTGGAGAGGGCAGCTGTGAGGGCTTCTCCGAAGAGGAGAGCCAAGTTTTTAAACCTCTGGGAAGTTGAGTCCAGCTCAGTGGATTTTGTGTCCACAAAAATCTTTGTGAAGAGGGGCTGGCTGACAAGGGCCAACTGAAGGCAGAAGAAGGCAGGGTTTTAGATGCAGGCAGGTGTACCAGCACGTTGTGGGTGGCAGAAGACTGAGGCAATGTATGTGGAGGGCAACTGTGGTGGCACTGGCAGCTTGGATATTTTGAACTGCCTTCATAGGCAGGAGAAGTGTATTTTTACAGTTTGACAAATGTCTATAAGCATTTTGTGGTTTTGAAGTCCCTTGATGTATAACTGCATTTTTTTTCTCAGAGGACCATCATGGCAAGCAGAAGAGGACAGAGACACAAGTTGTCTTGGAGAAAAAGTGCTGGTGACTTGGCCAGATCCATGATTATAGCCTCCCCCAAAAATAGAACATTCTTAACTTACCCTTGTGCCAAGTGAGTCCAAGTGAGTTGCATTTTGTCTCAGGATATTCCCAGTTGAAGAGGCTTCTGAGAGCAGCCCAAAAGCAGAAGAAAGCATCTTTTAAAGCTAGACATATAAACCAGATGTCATCTGATGTCCAAAAAGGACATACGGGTCATGAACCACTCAGTACAAGGTGAGTAACAGTCCATTAGGATTTCTAACTGCTTTAGGCAGTTGAGTGGCTGGATTCTTGTTCACTTCCTGTGAAATAGGAATTTGTCTGACAGCAATGGGGGTGAGATGACATGGTTGACGGCCAGGCCCAGAGGTGGGTCTTTGGCTCATACCTCTGAGAGGAGAGCTTTCAGGATCTCAGGACTGTGGCTATCTGCCTCAGTATGTTGCAGGCATCATCTTCCTTTCAAGCATTAGTCAGAATTAAAAGTGTACGGTTACATGACAGAGAGGCTGATTGGTGTGGTGCAGAGGAGATGGTTGCTTTTAACCTGAAGAGGAGGGCTCTTCCCTGAAGCAGTATAAGGAATTGACTGGCTTATACAGGAATTCACGTTCGGTGATGTGTTCCCCAGGCTACAAGTTTGTGTCTGGAAGAAGGGGCAAGAGGCAAGAATCTCAGCTGCGCTGGTGAAAGTAACTTTTTAATGGAGGGGACTTTTGAAGGCAGAGTTCTGTTCCACTGTCTATCAGGGAAGTCATAGATTGGCCCCCAGTATGGAAGCTTCTGAGAGTCCTGATCTTTTAATTTATGTTTTAGTGTCCATAGTTCCTATATCAGGCTTCTGAGAAACAGTGGTAACTTTTGACATATTGATGGGCCTTTTGTTTCCACTCTTTGATGTATTTGAGAAGCACGTGACTGATTTTAGGTTTCTAGAAAGGGTAATCTTTGGGAAAAACCATGGCAACTCATTCATCAGGCATGACAGTCCAATTTCTTCCCCAGTCAAAATGTGGCAACACTTCTGTGATGAACGGTCAGAAGGAATTGCTGACCGTCATCTCTAGTGGGCCTTCGATGGCACCAGCAGGCTGGGATAAGCACATAAGGGTAGAAGTGAAGCGGGGGGGAGGGCCTCTGCGGATGAGCACAGGCAGTGTCTAGCTGGGACTGGTTCAGTTGGCTGGAAATAGACGAGCTGGGAACAGGAAGCGAAGCTACAGGTGTTGGCAGCCAACAAGGGTGCCAAGGTGGAGTTCGCAGGAAGAAAATATCTCTTTACTTCAGATGCAGGGATGAGCAGTTTGATTTCACTTTAACTCTGTACTAATTGATTCCCGTTTCTGGCTCCCTACATGTGTGTTGTATACCCTTAAATAGTGGCACACCTGACAAAGGGTGGGTGCCTCTCAGAAAGAGAGAGAGAGAGAGAGAGAGAGAGAGAGAGAGAGAGAGAGAGAGAGAGAGAGAGAGAGAGAGAGAGAGAGAGAGAGAGAGAGAGAACATTCAGATGTTCTCCTGGCCATGCCCCTCAGAGGGACTTAGGCTAAGTCATCTTAACTAAGGAGGGCATGAGGTTTCCATTATGTCACATTTCAATCCCCACAGAACCACAGGTGAGGCCCAGTCAACCCCAGCGATTAGGGCTTCCCAGTCGTGGTGCACAGATGGGTCAGCCTTTTGCTCATGCATCTGTTCCACCACTCACACATTCATTTAATAGGCACTCATGGGTTAAACATTCTGACCCCTCTGCCTTGAAGAGGTCAGACAAACAAAAGTTGATCAGACTCCCCTTCTGCTTGAGCTGAGCAGGACTCACAGACAGACTAAGTGGGTTGCCCCGAGAGTATTACCTTATCTGATGACCAGACCAGACTGCATCCTCCTCCTTTGGAGAGCTGATGTAAGCCAATAATCCTCCTCCAGACCTCCAAAGGAACTTGAGAAATCTAAAGGACTCACCTTTCCCTCAGGACACCAAGAGGTCCTTGTTCCACCCATAAGAGCCACACCTGGTGACCAAAAAGGCCAGCATGGTCAGTGTTTTTGGGCTAATGCACCAAATGCAACAGCAAGAAGAAACATCGAAACAACACCCAGGATTTGAGGCAGATTTATTTTATGTTGATGGGGACTGCTCAGGAGCGTTCCAAAAATATCAGGCCCTGAAGCTTAGGGAGGGAGGTTTTTATGGAGTTCACAAGGGAAGTACAGAGACAAAGTATTTGGCTATCTTTGACTAGCTCTTACTATATGAATTATAGTGACCAACCATGAGTCACAGTGATCAGGAATTTCTAAGACAGAAATAACAGGAACTTGTAATAGGAACAGTTACCTAGGCAACAGACTGGCTGTGGAGGCATTTTCTGCTACAATGCCCAATATTCATAACTTAAAGAAGGTGACGTTTAAGTTAGGTTATGGGTTTAGGCATTCAGTCCGTGGTCAACTGGCTCTAAGGCAGAGACATTGTGACAGAAAGGCATAGTGGAACAAGGCTGGCTGGGAAGTTCACGGTGGCTGGGAAGCAGAGTAAGGAAACAGCTAGAGAGGAAGGCCTGTGGGACCAGACACAGGCCCTAAGGTCACACTGACATAACCCATCGGGTTCACCCAGAATAATGCTTTACTAAATCCCCAGCATGGATCGCAAATCCAATCCATTTGACACTCCAGCCTAACAGGTCGTAAATTTATTTTACTGCAAACCTATATTTATTTATTTATTTGGTACACAGTCTCATTATGAAGCTTGGAGTTATAGCGTGTCCACCATGCCCATTTCCAGGGCCGTGTGGTACTGCAGGCAGGAACTTAAACCGCTGAGCTATCTCCCCAGCCCCCAGACCTGTTTCTTGATGGCATCTCATGAGGGTTTCCTTCAGGATGACCTTGGAAGAAGTGATCAACATTGTCTCACATACTTAGGAGCTTGAAGCTCAGAGGCAGTATGTTGGATGCGTCTGAACGCTAAGCACTCTAATGTTAGGAAGACTGTAACTACCTGAGGTGCTGGGGAGTGCTAAGTGAGACCACAGGGAGCTAAACTCTTATGAGACAATCCTGTTGCTGCTACAAAACTGTTTCAGTTCTGGTTCTGAAGTAACACTGGTGCCACTAAGACTGGTTTGCTTTATCATTATGAGTACATTGGGAGGGCCAGGGATATAGCTCAGTGGCATAAGCGCCTGCCTGGAAAGTATAGAGTCCCTGAGTTCTACCTCTGATGGCACAAAGAAACAAAACAAAAAGTGCGTTGGGGATGATTCACTTAATGTTACAAGGAGAGTTTTTCTTGTTCTTTTGTTTGTTTTTGTTCTTTTCTTTTTTCTTTTGAGACAGGGTCTTATTATGTACCTTAAGCTCACCTCAAATTCACAGTGATCTTTCTGCCTCACCTTGCCATTAAGCCATTAAGTACAAGGTAAGACAGTGAATGTTTAAACTTTTAAAACTTTATTACACTGAAAGGCACATTGCTGTGATCCCCCTCAAAATCCTCCTCCTCACTTTGAATAGGCTTATCTCACCATTTGGCCACGTTCTGCAGCAGATCTGGAAGTCTCTTTCATAAATGTCTTTGGTTGTGCTGTTGTGGCTGCCTCAATGTCCTGGGTAGACCCAAAACCCTTCCCTGCCACGGGCCTAGTGAGACAGCTCAGTGGACCCTGCTCCTGCTCAGGCAAATGCAGGTTCCAGGGTTTGATCCCTGGCACCACATTAGGTGCTGCCCCTGCCCCGGGCCACTGAGACCTGGTGTGGCACTGCAGGCCTGCAAACCCAGTGCTGAGGGGGTTAAAGACAGGAGGATCACTGCGAGTCTGAGCTGCACAGTGAGACCCTGCACTAAATACATAAGAGAAAAAGAACATTTTCTTTTTATGATCATTTTGGTTTTGAGGAAGAGACAGAAGTCAAATGGTGCCAGATCTAGTAAATAAGTCAATGGGAACACACGGGAGGGGGGATGCAGGGGTGGGTGGAGAGATTATGGCTTTATTTGTTTGTTTTGGTTTTGTAGGATTTTTTTTTTTTTTGTCTTTTTTTAGTTCAGGCTGGGCTTAAACTCACTTTGTAGCCCAGGCTGGCCTCAAAACTCACAGCAGTTCTCCCCCCCAACTTCCTGAGCACTGGTATTACAGGCATGCACCCCCACTCCCAGCTGAGGACACATCTCCACATGCTCTTACGAGGCAGCATTTCCATTTGATGATACTCAGCAGCCACATTCACCATTTAATTTTTTTTTATTTTTCTATTTTCTGGCAGAATTGAGGAACTCAGGCCCTTGCGCTTGCCAGGGAAGCACTTATCCTACTGAGCTATCTCCCCCACCCCTGTAATGCATTTTTTAACTTAAACATTCACTATATATTTTGATCACACTGCCTACAATGGAGACATTATAACTGTTATCTTTAGGGAGACAGAGACCAAGAATGTTGTCCTTAGCTGAGCTAGGTCAATTCCAGACTCATTTTTCTACCCATAATTTGCTAAAGGAATAGAAGAATAAGTGAGTGAATACATCTAGAGACTTATGCAGCATGATACTTATAATTAGTCTAAAAGTGGATTTAAAAGATAATAATAATAAAAATTAAAAATGGATAAATTTGTTGGACTTCAGGAAAAGTGAATTTCGTTTCCCAACAAGTAGGCACCAGGTTGCCAGTGGGGCAGTCGTTTCTCACCCCAGCCGGCAAAGCACCCGACTATCAGCACTTGACCACAAGGTTTGTTTGCAATGAGCTTGCATGATTTGGGGCGTGGCACTACTGGGGACTGAACCCAGGGCCATCACACTGACCTACATTTGCAACTCCCCACCATGATTTTAAAATTCCAAGACAGGTTTCCCTAAGTCACTAAGTTGCTCAGGGTCTTGGTTACTTTTTTCTCATTGCTGGAACAAAATACCTGACACTCAGAATTAAGAAAGGAAACATTTAGCTCACAAGGCAGAGTAGCACATGGAAGAGAGCAACAGTTCATGGTTGCAGAAAGCAGCAAAAGCAACAAGAGCAGACAAGCCTCTTTCCCTCCCTTACCTTGTATGCAGGCTGCCCACCCCAGGGTGGGTATAATACACCCATAGTTCCAACACTTGGACCATGAGTCCCAGGAGCGCATGAGGCTTTGAGGTGACATCTAGACACAAACCACCATATCCAGGCTGGGCTGAGATTTGCAATCCTCCTGCCTCAGTCTTCCAGAATTCTGATACCACACCACACCTGGCTTTTGTTTTATTTTTTATTTTTGGCTTTTATAATATTGTCATTAAATCATTCTTCTGGCTCCAAGTCACAAGGTGGGCCAAAAATAAGAGAGCCAAATGAATATAGAAGGAAACTGACAAGCAAGAAGTGAAAAAACCCTGAAAAACTGTGTCTAAAAGCACAGCCAAGGTTATACAAAACAAAGTCTTAGGGACATGTTAGGTTATCAGTATTGTATACAAATAATAGTGAATAACCCCACATGGCCAAAAACTAACAAAAAGGAGAAAGAATAATACAGAAAAGCTTGTAATTGTAAGGAAATAAAATTATGTTAATTACCTATTTTCTCTAATACTTTGTTATTAGAGTTGAAAATAAACTCCATTAAGAAATGGAAATGCAATTCAGTATGTGAATTCAAATATTCCCTCCTTTATGCTGCAGTGTGTTGGTTTAAACTGATGTTGAGTTGCTTGGGTGGAGAGCACCAAACGGAAATGTAAGGCATACAACCTGCCTACAGTGAAGATTCAGAGAAGGGTGGACGAAACAAGATCAAGCATGTTGCTGCATTTAATGTTTGCCTATGGGAAGGAAGGAAGGAAGGAAGGAAGGAAGGAAGGAAGGAAGGAAGGAAGGAAGGAAGGAAGG
>PVKA01042419.1:0-17422 GCA_004027165.1 Ctenomys sociabilis | reverse complement strand
AGCGTGCCCTGGGGGCAGGGCCGGCACCATAGCCATGCCTTGAACCCCCACTCACTGCGTCTGCCTGAGCAGGTTCTTTAATCCACTGAGCTAACTGGCAGGCCCTGGATCTCAGGAGCCTAGCTTATCTAGGCTCTCAGTTTCCCAGGCCCAACCCGCAGGAGCCTCACCTCCTGGGACTTTACCTCCAAGGACCTGCGAGGGGACACAGCACCCCACTGGTTGCTAACTTTAGGAGCCCCCTCACCTTGGCTCTGGAGCCAGGCTTCTGGGGTCCTCACCGCATCAGTCCCACCAGCGAGGGTCCTCCAGCTCAGACACCCCTGCCCTTGCTTCCTGCCTGTGCTCATGTGGTTGAGCCCTGTGCTGTGGCTTTTCCAGATGGGGTGACAGAAGGGAAAGGATCTGTTTCTTCCTGTTCTAGAATGGCAGCTCTTGGCACGGGTGGCTGCTGGCCATAAGCGAGGACACTCGGTGATGTCCAGGGTATTTCTGACTCTTACATCCAGAGGAAGAGGGAACAATGTCACCTAGTGCAGTGTTGATTCCTGCTGTGGCCCCCTGAGAACCGGGCGGGGCCGCACAGTGGGAGGCGAGGGGCAGAGGCGTGGCTGAAGGGTCATCTGTATGTGCAGCCGCCCCCCCCCCATCCGCACCTGAGCTCTGCTTCCTGTCGGGCTGGGGCACTGCACTCTCAGAGGCGCAGGAAGCCCTCTGTGCCCTGCACACCTGCAGGCCTGGGGCCGATCCCTTCCTAGGAGAATCTGCCGCTGATGACTGGCGGGGCGCTGAGGCTGCGATGCTAGCTCTGGGAGTGCTGACTAGGCAGATTTGCATTCGCAGAGGTTTCCTGCGCAGAGACCACAGACCCACTGCTTGCAGACTCATGAGCCAGCCCTCTCGGTGAGTGGCAAGTGACACTGCGCTGTACAGGTACTTTATTAAATAGTACAGTGCGGTCGTTTTAGATACTGTGTACTAGGTGGAGCGCACGGGATGATCATGAAACTGCCGACAACCAGCTGGACATTATTTTCCTCAGTTCACATGGAAATCAAGAAGTAGCAAAGTGGAGCAGAACTAGCTGTCTTGATGTCACCAGGTGACCTCAGATAATGTTGGAAAGTGACAGTGACACAGCGGGTCAGTGCTGCTTCTGGTCACTATTGGCTGCCACCCTCTTGTGCTGGACACAGTGGGCAACTCTGCCAGGCGCCGGTCTCTGCGGCCGATCTCTATCGCCTGCTGGGCTCTGGAACGCTGCAGGCCTATGGCCCCTGTGCTTACTGTTCTTCCTCTTAAAGCCACTGTTCTGTCCACACCACAGTGTAAGAAGGCCGAGTAGGCTTACAGGTCTTTCGGAACTCACGCTCCCTGAGATCAAGGGCAGGCTCACAGGACCCCAAGGCAGGTCTGTGTGCTGCAGCACACGGGCCAGTACCCTGGAGGGAGCCCTGCTAGACGGACCCGGAAGTGTGTGCAGAGCGCTGATTATACAGCACCTGCTGGTCTGTGATTGGTCCAAGCCCAGGGCTGTGATCGGTGCAGGCCCCAGCATGGTCATGGTGATGTCCAGTGAGGAGGCTGATCGAAACCAGGGAATCTTCTGGAAGGGCAGCTGTGGGGGGTTGGGGTTGCTAATCAGGGCCCAGGTCCTTCTCTCCCTGGTCTCAACCATACGCAAACACCCTGTCTCTTCGTAAAAGGCAGCAGCAACACCAGGAGCAGCAACAACATTTAAGGTAGCCAGAGCAGGAAAGGGGCACCCGCTGACAGTGGAGCCGCACCACGGAGTGGCATGGTCAACGGTGGCCACTGGAGAGCCAGGGAGACGCGGAGACAAATTGTGTTGGCCTAGAGAGAGGGAAGGATGGGACTAGGAGAGGCTGGGGAGGTCATAGCCTCTGGCCAAGCCACACCCACCCCCTCCAGCTGTCACAGGTAAAACAGTCTGAGGCCTTCAGTACCATCTCAAAACCATCCTGCCTTCTGGTCCACGGAAACACTGTCCTCCACAAAGCCAGGGTTTGTACCACGAGAGTTGGGCGCTGTGCCTTAGCCACTGACAAGCCTTTCCAAAGCATTCACAGGGCTGCGCGCCGTGCGGCACGTAGAGAAGGCCTTGCGGGAGGCTGCTCACGGCTTCTGTGCAAATCCCCTGGCACCCATGGGTTCCTGCACGAACGGGAAGGTCCGTGGGAGCTGGCCGTGCACCGCCTGCCTCGCCCACTTCTTGCCCGTGTCTCCTCAGGTCTGGTGTGCAGCAGGATGTCCGTGGGTGGGCAGGAGAGGAAGGGGAAGGGCCGGGGAGGTGGCGAAGGTGGTGAGGTGGGGCAGCTGCTCACCTGTTGCTCGCACCTCCACCCCAGGGAGCCCCTGGAGCCCCGGGGAAACCCACTCTGAGAACCAGTGGTTCCGCCCCAGCTGCGCTCCGGTGCATCGGTCAGCTTCGTGCCCAAAGTCCCGCTGCCTGTCCTCGGGCCAGGTGGGGCCTGAACTTTGTATACCCCCCCCGGGGGGAGGGCAATTCAGATGCGTTAGGAGAGCCCCAAAAGGCAGTTCAGATGCGTTAGGAGAGCCAGACGTTGCCTTCTGGGTGAGAGACCAGCTCAGCATGTAATTGTCCACCCTGGGCACCTCACGCTTGGTGCAGAAGCCTAGACTGGGCCAGGTGCGGCTGGGGCTCCACTTCCTTCTTCCTTCTGTGTTCTCTCCATCAGCGTCCTGGGGAGCAGCTGTCCCATCCTCGCCCCAGGTAAGGGCTCCCAGGACAGATTGGTCTACTTCGCAGTGTGTGGGGCCTGAAAGCCGGGCCTCTCCCTGCTCTTCTCTACCCTGTGTGTCTACAAGGATTTACCTGGGGGGGGGGGCTCGCTAAGGGGTATCCCTGAGTGTTACAGCACTTGGAAGGGACTGGTCTGCTCGGGCACTTGCCTGCAGGGAGTCTCAAATGCAGGTGTGTAGGGACACTTGTGGCATCACCTGCAGGGGACACATTTGTGCAGTCTCACTGGTGGGGGTCTCACCTGGTGGCCTTCCTCCTCTGGGGACCCACTCTTCCTGGGACCCAGCTGCAGGAGTCTGTGCTGCTCTGGTTCCACCAGCCCAGGATCTCATCTGTTTCAGGCCTCACCTGCAGGACACCTGTTTTCAGCCACCTCAAAGCGAGGATGCCACCTGCTACCATCTCTCCTGCCAGGAACTGGTTCTGGGAACCTCACCTTCTAGAGTCTCATCTGGTGGGGACAGTACTTCCCATGAACCTGCTAGGGCACACATCACTCTGTTAGCAGTGATGTCCCTTGCTGGGGACCCCAACTGTGGGCCTGGGCTGCTAAGGACCTCACCCCTCAGACCCTTGCCTCTGGGTGCTGGCTCCCAGGTCCTGCCTCTTGGTGCCCATTCCTCCCGCTGACTTTCTTGTGGCGTCTCTGCTGTTTATGCCTGTGCGCCATGCAGACGATGCGGCCCCATTTTCCAGATGGGTGTAATGCAAGCTAAATAGATGTATCCTTCCTCATTCTAAATTAACCATCTGTCCTCAGGATGCTTCTGTCCCCACCAGTAGACACTGGCAATGCTGTATCTGTGGAAGGGGAGAAGGGACTCTTGTGGAAAGAGGCCAGGAGCACACCCAGCACCTGGAGTGCCCAGGAGAGGTCCCTGTGGCCAAGAAGGGTCCGGCCACCAGCATTACATGGTGGAGCTCTGTGTTTGACCCTTCTGTGGGCCTGAAGGTCAAGCCTTTGGAAGGGTGTCCCTGGGGGAGGGTGCTACCAGGTTTAGGTGACAAGGACACAGGGGAGCAAGGAGCAAAAAGCCAAGGCGTTGAGGCAGGGGACACAGGACCATCCCTGCCCAGTACATAAGGACAGTGTGCCTGACACATAGGCCGAGCTGTGTGTGGCAGGACAGCAGCACTCAGAACACACGTGCAACTGTGCACATGGGTGTGGAGGACTCAGCACGTGGCTGTCCTGGAGCTGTCACCACAGCTGTGCCAGGTGCCGTGGTCTGACAGCGCCCTGTGCTTTTGGTTGCAAGTGGGCCTATGCCTGCGGGGGAGGGCTGGTGTGAGCATGTGGCGAGACTTCAAGAGGCTGGTGTGTGAGGCGCTCAAATGACTGCACCTGTCTGTCACTGTCACTGGCAGTGTCTGCAGGCAAAGGTGTCATGGCTGCACTCGTGTGGCCCCATGTGCAAGGCTGGCACGTGTGTGGCCCCATGTCTGACCCATGAGCCCCTGGGATAACACATGACCTTGAGGGTGCTTCTGTCAGTGGGCAACCAACTCCAGGGTCTGTGTGATCCCTGTGGGTGGCAACACCGTGCTCCTTGGGTGTGTGTGTGTAGCAGCTGCAACCCCAGCCCTGTGCATGTCGGCACCCCTGAGAATCTGGCCCCAGGAGCCTATAGGCAGCTCTGTTTATGTTTCCAGTTTTTGGGTGGCCTGTGCCAGTGCCCTGTGGTCAGGGTACTGGAGCTGGCAGATGTGGTCCAGCATGTGTGCACATACACACACTCGCGCATGCGCACGCACACACTCGCGCATGTGCACGCACACACTGAGGCAGGGAGCTTTCTGGCTGCAGACCCCAGCCTGTGTCCACCTTCCTTTCTTATCCAGGGCTTAGCAACTTTCCCTCTTAGGCTTGCCCCTCCACCCCCCAGGACCAGACAGGAGAGGGAAACTGAGGTTCTCAGCCGCTTGCTCTTTGCAGCATCGGGGAACTCTGGCCTCTGCCAAGGTTGGGCTGAGTCAGCCCACAGAGAGCAGGAATCCACCACCCCAAACCTCAGAGTCAGAGGACTGTGGGGGCGGGTGGGGACCCCGGCCAGCCACAGGCCTGAAACCGCCTTCCAAGCAGACCACCCACAGCCGGGGCCTGGCTGCCCAGCCCTCCCCAGAGTGCTCCCTGACAGTCTTGCTTGGTAGCTCCCTGGAGTGTCTCCCACTGCAGCAGGAGTGTAGGTGAGACTGGGAGCCAGGAACAGGGCTGTACCCACAGTCTTGGTAGTCTTCTCTAGGGGGTGGTTTTATTCTGGAGACAGGACCTTACTCTGTAGGCCAGGCTGGCCTTGAACTCATGGGGATCCTCTTGCCTCAGCGTCCCGAATGCTGGGGTTACAGGCATGTGCCCCCATGCCTGCCAAGAGGGTGCTGCTTCTGATGATGCCCTTCAGCCTTAAGATGGGCAGAGTCTGGGGAGGGTTTGAGGTCCTGAACTCGGAGGTGTGAGAGAGAGAAGGAAGGCTGTACCTCCCAGATTTAGGGAAGAGAGACCCATGCCCTCTAGAGATACCACTGGGAAAGGGGGGACAAAGTGCCCCTGGGAGCCACTAGCCTAGGGTAGAAGGGACGACACATGTCCTAGCAAAAGGAGGGCAGCGGGGCAGGACCACCCGTTAGAAAAGCTATTGTCTGTGGGCTAGGAGAGGAGGGGTGCCCCGCCCCCACCACCGCTGCTCACACACTGAAAACCCACAGAGCCCTCCCTCAAGCCCTCCCTCACTCTGGGAACACAACACCCAGCCTCCGGCTGGCATCTGGATCTGCCAAGCATCAAGGTGACACCGGGGACAAATCCAAAACCCCGCCCAGAGCTTTTCTGCAGTTTCTGTACAGGCCCATCGTAAATCCCCTTTCAGAGCTTTTACGGGTCCAGGACCCAGATCTCTGGGGACCTAGTTCTGCCCCAGCAGGCGCCAGCTTTGGGCTGGATGAGGCTGGCGCATGCCCAGACCTACACCCACCCAGAGGTGGGCAGTGCATGGGTGCAACATTTTTAGCTGGGAAAGAAGATCGTCCTGCCAGCTGTGGACTAGCCTGACGAGGCCCACTGGGCAGGGGAGACCTACGTCCACCTAGACCCCACTATCTTCATCCATATAGCGGTCTATCTTCTTCCACCTCATTCTCCAACCTCAACTGCGGGTCACCAGCACACAATAAAGGAAGGTGCTGATGGGGCCGTGCTCCAGAGGAAGGAGTAGGGAAAGTCCCGATGACGTCAGCCACACTTTTTCCCTTTTGGAGACGGTCTTACTGTGCCGTCCAGGTTAGTTTTTAATTTGTGATCGTCCTATCTCAGCCTACGCGCTGGGGTGACAGCCCTTGTGCCACCGCACCTGACCCCACTTTCCTTTTTGTACCACCCTCAACAGGGCCCCTTTGGATCTATTTCTCTTTCCTCCCAAATAAGGTCCCCACCACTACCCCTTAGGTATTACCTTCTGTGTTCCCCCTTTCCCAGGAGAGTCCCACATATAACACCCACAAGTGGGGTCTGGACAGCCGGAATCACCAGTCAGGCTCGAGTTCCCACACTTTATCTCAATACAGTTATCGCGAGAGTCCCACGGCCTCGACGGTGCACTCCGCAAGTGCGCAGTCCTTTGCCAGGCTGGCCGGTGGGTACCCTGGGAGGAGGTGTAGGGATGTGGCCGCCGTCTTGCCAGGCGGGTGAGGTAGGGTCACACACAAGCACACTCGCTCGCCGACAGCTCATGCACCGTGTGGTACCGGCTGTGTACGTCCATGAAAGATACCTCGTCTTCGTAGGCCGTCGGGCGGCAACAGGGCTGCGCGCGCACCTGCTCCCGCCGCACACGCCGGCGTTGGCGCAGGCGCCGTAGCCCCAGGTCGTACACGCGCTCGGACGCCTCGCATGCGCCCGCGCAGTAGCGGAACAGCACCGTCTCGTCGGACGCGTAGCCCAGGCCCAGCTCGCTCACGCGCACCTCCAGTTCGCGCAGCCCACAAGGCTGGGACCCCGACCGCGCACGTGCGCGCCGCCGCCGGGGTCCTGCCCTACGGCGCAGGCCAGGTGCGCGGCCGGCCCAGGGCGCCAGCTCTTGCAGCTCCACGGCGTCTGGAGCACCCTGGAGCAGGGCTCGGTCTGCAGGGAGAGAGGAGTGTCAGGGGGTCTGTGCAGCGCCGTTCCCGGCCAGGGGGGCCCTTGCTCCGACCCACACCCAGATCCCGCACCCTCTGGCTCTGCTGAGCATGCATCCTCTCAGGGCAGAATTGGAAGGTGCATAGTCAGGCTCTTGCACCACCAACACTTCTCTCAGGATCCTGCACTTGTGTCTTCTGTATCTCTACACCTTGAGCTGAGCTGAACGGGGTCTCTATAGCCACAACCTTTGGGGCCCCCCACTTCACTACTGCCCACCTCCCTTTCCCTCCATCCAATTTCTGATTCTTTGTGACCCCTTTCCCTATGCTGGACTGCCCAGGGGCACTGACACACCCTCTGTGCACAGTTTAGAGTCTCTTCCCCACGAGGCCCGTCCCTCATCCCTTAGCTGAGCTGTCATGGGTCCCCATCCAAAGTCCCCATATTCAATCTCAGTCTCGGAACTCTTCTCAAACACCCTCCCTTCTCCTTGCAGTGCATCTGTTTCTCCATCCTAAGTAACTGAAGGCTTGGCACGCACACCTGTCACCCCAGCATTCTTGAGACTGAGGCAGAAAGATCATAAGTTCCAGCCCAGCGTGGAACCTTAGGAAGATTCACTCAAAAGAAAATCAGGGATGTGGTGTACATCACAGGAGCAACGGAGAGAGGAATCAAAGGGGGAGAGTTTAGATTGCTCAGATCTGAGGCCTCCTGGCTGGGCACAGCTACTGTGGGCTCCACCCATATGGAATAGGTGAAGAGGGTGGAGATGTGACCAAAGGTGAGGTCACATCACTAGCAGGTGGCAGAGAGAAAGGCAAAAAAATTCCCTCTACCTCCCTTGATTGCCCAAATTTGGCTCAATCCCTGGACTTCTCTCAGTCACCAGAAGCTGCCTCAGGTCAAAGATTCCAGGGCCCCCAAGCTCAGATTTATGACCCAAGGAGTTGTCCCTGCCCAACAGTGCCCCTCGGAGTGGGGCAGCACCCACAGAGGAAGGGTGGACGCAGAGCTCTTGGCCCATAGCAGGTGGCAGCCAGGCGCAGGAAGGAAGAGGAAACCCTGAACAGCTGTCTGTCTGACCTAGGCTGACACACCTGGCCTGTAAAAGAACGGGCTTTCTGGGGAGCCGAAGGAGGAGGGGTTTTCTGTTCCCCTGGGAGGGAAGCTGTTTCCGTGGGGAGGATCAGACATCACACAAACCCTGGCTCTGAGCCTGTCTTTGGCACTTTCACCCCTGCCTCAGTTTCTCTGACTGCTCAGAGAATCTTGCTTTATCTCTGTCTTGGATTGGACAGAGGAGATAGGTATTTGGGGGTTCCTGGGCAGCAGATTTTGTGTCCATTAAGCCCAGGATTGAGATGGGTAAGACGATACCGTGGGGTTAAGGGTGAACCCAGATCATCTCTGGTGCTTAAAATTCCACCATAATACTGGGTAGCTTTGTGAGACTCTGTCCCAAAATAAAAATTAAAAAAAATTTACAAAGGCTGGGGATGCCAGGCATGGTGGCACACACCTATAACCCCAGCACTTGGGAGCTGAGGCAGGATTACTATGAGTTGGAGGCCAATTTGGGCTACAAAGTGAGTTCAAGACCAGTCTGAGCTACAGAGTGGGGCCTGTCTCAAAAAACAAACAAACAAGCAAAAATAGATTCCCAGTACAAAAAAAAAAAGCAAACAGGCTGGGGATGGACCTCGTGAAAAGGCCCTATATTATCTCCGAAGGACTGGAAAACAATTCTACAGTGTTTCCTCCTCCATAAAATAAAATACTGGTGTACAATTAAACTTCAACTTCACAGAAGCAACCAGTAACCTGTCCCTGTCTCCCTCCACAAGGCTGGCTATTTACAAGGGGTCTGAACAAATAGAGATAAGATCCACCCCCTCAGCCCTTTCCACCTTTCCAAGCTCCTACTCTTTTTGTTTTTTTCCTGTATTTTAGGGAAGGGTCTACAGGATGTTCAAGGTCTCATTACTAGATTGAACACATAGTGATCTACCTGTTTACAACCTCCCAAGAACCATTCTCAATCACCTCAGTATGCCCCAGGGGCAGAGCTGGCATGGTAGGCCTCGGCATTGAACACTTAGCACCTGTGCCTGCTTGCAGGCGCCAAGGTCCTATTCAGCATGACACCCACCTGTCATCAGCTACCCCGGAGGATGAGGCGGGAGAATTACAAATTCAAGCCCAGACTGAGCAACTTACTGAGCTCGTATCTCAAAAAATAAAAACTTATAAAAGGGCCAGGAATGTATTTAGTTCACTGTAAAGACCTGGATTCAACCGTGAAGAAGAAGGAGAAGCAGAAGGAGGAGAAGGAGAAGAAAGAAGGAGGAGGAGAGGAAGAGGAAGAAGATGATGATGATCCATCTTCTGTGAGCCCTGGGGCAATGCGGTATCAGCAGCCACTCTGTCCTCACCCCACCTTCACCCCCTATGAGCCCAAGGACAGGCAGGCACCTGCCCTGGGCGGAGTCCACTCCTGCCTCACCCCCAGGTCCTGGTCCTGCAGGCTGGCTTAGGTCTGGGGACCCAGTGTCCTGGGAACGGCTTTGCAGCTCTTAGGAGAGGTGGGGCCATAGGATGTAGGGGCTCAGAGCTCGTGCCTGAGGCCACCCTTGTCCATTGTGAGGACAAGAAAAGAGGATTGTGTGGGCCGCCAGCTAGCGAGCATAAACGTGCCTGAGCCCGCAGCCGCACACGCCCCACCCACATCAGCACCCACCCACCCCCCGCCACCCGTACAGCCACGTGCGCGAGCACAAGGGGTCAAGGCCTGGTGGGACAGCACCTGAGGCCAGACGGGAGCCAGGGCCGGGTGAGGAGTTGGGCAAAGGCTGCACTCTGGGTGCCTGGCAGCCTTGTCCAGGACTGGGGTCTCTCTCTGTCCTCTCCCCGTGCTGGATCCCTCTGCCTGTCCCCAGACCTTCCTCTATGTCTCCTCCCTTTGAGCCCTGATATCTGGGCAGGTCACCACAGGATCTGGCCTCCCTCTCTCCCCGGTCCCCCGCTGCGCTTCAGGTCCAGGCTGAAAGCCAGATCTAATCTCCATCTGGTCCCCATGGCCCCTCAGGGCCAGGACCTAATTCCTTGTGACAGCTAAGCTGAGGGACCCTGATTGCCAGCAGCCAGCCTCCCTGGCCAGTTCCACGTGGGGGATCTGCACCCTCCCTCCACTTGCATCTAAAAACTGGGGCCTGAAGCTCCTCCCACCCTGCAGGGGGCCACCCAGGGGCAGGGCGCAGCTTACACTGGGCCAGGCGGGCAATCCGGGCGTCCAGGGTGCGAGGTGGGCGGCGCAGAGGGGCCAGAGCTGGTCCCAGGCGGTGGCTGAGCAGCAGACCCTCACGACAGATCCAGATGGACAGCACGGAGCTACAGAGCACAGAAGCCAGGGCCGCCGCCTTCCAGCGCTGCATCCTCAGCCTGCGGACACAGGGCTGTCAGCCTCCACCCTCCGTCTGTCTGTCTGTCTTTGGTGACAAACAGGGTGCCGGGCGCTGCAAACAGTGGAGCCCCTGCCTTTGAACACCCCATGCTTAATGATCATTAGTAACATGGAAATGATTCATCCGGGAACCATGGAACACGATGGTGAGGTGCTGCGAGGGCCAGGGCGGGCTCTGTGCCAGAGTAATGGGGAGCCGCCCCCACTTCAGGGTCCTGGAATGTTTTCTAAGGAGTCCATAGTAGAGCCCAGACTTGAGCAAGGGTAGGAGTAGGCCAGGCATCTGAACAGTGTCCAGGAAAGGAGGGAGGCAGGGCAGTGCAAAGGCCCTGAGGACCAACCCAGGGCCTCCCGGTAGGTGGCGCTACACAACAGGTGGGAGGAACCCGGGCTGACGCTGTGCCCAACTATTGATGTCTTTGAATGACTCCTCGTCCCTCTCTGGGCCTCAGTTTCCCCTCCAGAGGGATAAGCTGTTGTTCCAGAGCGGGCAGCGATGGAACAGCGCTTTGCCAACACAGAGTGCCACCGCTGAGGCCCTGGCACAGGCTGATGCCCCACTGTTCTTCCCCCTCCCACTCCAGGCCCCCTCCCGACAGCGCCTCCTCTAGGAAGCCCACCCTGACTCTACCTTCCCGCGTTCCCCAGCATTCTGTGACCTGGGCGAGGGCTCCCTTTGAGCCCACTCCCCCTCCCTGAGGACGCAGCACCAAGCTTGCCGCATACAGTAGGTGTTTAATAACTGCCCCGCATCGCCCCTCAGGGGCCGGATGCTCCCCGCGCCGGTGCCCCGTCCGCGTTTACATTCCCGCCGGCTGCATGGGGTCTCAGAGCCTGGCCGCCGGCCCGGAGGCATAAACATTTACAGCAGCGCTGAGCTGAGTGAGACTGCAGCCGGCAGCTCCTGCCTGGAGGTTCAGTGCTATGCCAGCGCTCGCCACACGCAGGCTGCTCAGAGCATTCATTAGTGCGTGATTTGCAATCATTTGCATGTGATTTGCACGTGCTGGTGGGGAGGGACTAGGGCCTCCTCCACTCAGCCCCCTCTTCCATGGACCCACTGGCACAGGGCAGTGACACCACCAGCAGTATCAGGGGCCATTTGTGCACTAGGCCACGAGAAAGGTGTTCATATCTCCTTTTTATAGCTGGAGAAACGGAGGCACAGAAGAGGTGGGGCTGGTCTCTGTCAGCAGTATTTGGTCTGGCTTGGGGGTGGTGTGAACCTAGGCCCTTCCACAGGCTTGCAAGTGCTACACCCTAGCCTGGGATGGCTGTTCTTTATTTTTGCTACTGTTGCTGGTGCTAGGGGGATGAGATCCCCCATGGGGGAGTAAGCAAATCCTGGAGCAATCTGTAGATCTGATGAGACCCACACAGTGGGAGAGGCTCAGTGGACTCCTCAGCACAAAACAGGTGTTTTAGAGACATTTGCAGATAGGAAAAAGGAAGGAAGGAGAGAGACAAGCGTGGCACTGGGTGGCTTAGATCCCGAGGTCTATTCTGGGAGGCAGGAGGAGTCCAAGTTCAAGCCCAGCCAGGGCAACTTAGCAACAACCTGTCTCAAAATATAAGATAAAAGGGCTTGGGATGTAGCGAAGTGTAAAAGCTGTGGACTCAATCCCCAGGACTGAAAATAAATTGAAAATTTAAATCCCAGGGTCCAAGGTCTCTGTGTGTAGCTCTGAGATTGCATTAAGCCCATCAGAGAAGCCCGCGCCATTTATTGAGCACTAACTGCATGCCAAGCCTGAGATATCAAGGGTGGGGTCTCTTTCACACTCCCAATAAATCCACACATCCATCCATCCATCCAGATAACTTTTATTGAGCACCTACGACTTGCAGGCTGGAGGACACCAAGGGCCCAAGGTGGACAACAGGCAAACAATCGTCCTGGGCAGGGCAGAGCCTTCAATGAGGGAGGCCAGTGTAGCTGGAGCAGAGGGAGCTGGGGCAGTAAGGGAGGAGGGGAGGAGAAAGAGGACCGAATCTTGGCACTCATGGATGTTCAAAGCCAGCCCCTGTGCCCTTAATAAGCACCCGCTGCATGTCCAGATCCACTCCATAGACTTACCCCACGTTAAGCACTTCAGTCTCCCAAGCATCCCAAGGGGCAGTGACAGCCATATCCTCACTTTACAGAATGGAAACAGAGCCAGGTGTGGCGGCCAGCACTGAGGAGGGGAGCTGAGGCAGGAGGACTGCCATAAATCTGATCACCACTATAGTGAGTTATTGAGTTCAAGGCCAGTCTGAACTACATAGTGAGACCTTGTCTCAAAAACAAAACAAAAAAAAGTTAAAATTGTAGCTCAGGGAAGTAGCATTACTAAACTAAGGTCACGGAGCTTGGATTTCAAGGCTGGTGTCAACCTGGCCACCAGGAGGGAAAGACAGGCAGGAAAACCTACCCACCCAAGCCTCACAGCCCACCAGCACCCTCTTGCCCCCACACCTGAGTCTGGGAGTGGCTTGCCTCAGTTTCCCTATTAGGCTGGAAGAGACTGAGTTCTGATTGTTTCCACTAAGGGTTTAATGGGAGTAGGTGAGGAAACAGCCCAGGATGACCTGGTCACAGCCTGGTGGCCTTGGGGTCCAGGCCCCCACGGGCACTGCAGTGGGGGGCAGGAGAGCAGCAAGCTGGGCCCAGCAGTGACGGCTGATAAGCAGCCTTAACAATGGCCTTTCTGTGTGGGGGTCACCCGACTGGTTTGTCTGTGGCATAGACTAGGGGTGGGGGGTGCAGGAATGGCAGGGGACACGGGGGAGGAGGGATGTCCAGGGCCACCCATGCTGCCCCAGGGCCTGGTGGTGGGCCCTTCCCTGCCGGGACAGAGTCCACAGGCTGGAGAATTCCCACCACCCAGGTTTGGAGCATCTCTTTGCTCCAGCCTGAATGCAGAAAGGACCTAGGCCAGGTATCAGCAGTCTCCGGCAACCGGGAGTGGGGAGAAGCTGAGGTGCGGAGAGGTGCTGGAAGTAGCTCACAGTCACTCAGCGGGGGAGATCTTTCCACCAGACCCAAGGAGGGGCGTGGAAGGTGGGGAGTGAGGAGCTAGCAATGCAGAAGGGGGTGTGCATTAGCCCTGCTCCCAGACGAGGCCTCAGGGCCCGGCCCCGTGGTCACTCCCCCAGGAGCTCCAAAGTCCAGGACCAGGTGCCTCCACTCACAGAACCGTCTATTTCATGGATCCTTCCAGAAGGGAGAAGACAAGGCTCCACTCATCTCTGGGTTTGGCTCTCACTGGTTCCGTAGCCACTTCCAGAGAGCCCAGTCATCTCTTCTACTTTGGGGGAGCTGGGAATTTGGTTTATCCCCATCTGGCAAACTCCTATTCATCCTTTAAGGCCCTGGCTCTTATAGCCCCTCCACTAATAGACAGCCTCCCTGGTCATCTAGCTGCAACTCCTTTCCGAGCCCTGACAGTAATATCTGTGTCCATGTCATCCTCCCTTTCTCCTCACTCATTATCCTTTGGTGACTCAGTTTCTCCATCGGCAGCCAAAGGGTGATTCAAACCACCACTGGAATACCAGGAAGGACCTGACCGAGTGGGCTGTCGTGGTCACCAATAGGCAGAACTAGCGGGACACAGTGCCAGTTGTGCGCATGCGCACGCAGAAAGGCCTCAGACGTCTAGGAGCGTGCATGCACAGACCTCTGGCTTGCTGATTCTGCCTGGGTGCCAGACTATCCGGACCTCGGTTTCTCCATCTGTGCAAGGATCAGCATAGGTCCCCGCTATAATTTAGAGAGCCATTGAATCCAACGAACTCCTGCTGGCCTGGGTGGGCATTCATAGGTCGGGGACTCTTTTTCCATCTGCAGCTGGCAACCAGGGTTGCACAGATGGGGAAACTGAGGCCCCATGAATGGCAGGACTGGGCCAAGGGTCTGGGACTCTCTCAAGACGAGACTCGATGGCTCCGAAAAGCAACAAATTCCATAGCCCACAAATATGTGGCCCCTCCCTCGGAGGGCCCCAGGGCCCGGCCCACCCCACCAGTGGCTGGGACAGCTGTACGCTGGCGACACACATCTGGGGGCAAACCAGGAACATCTGGCCAGCACAGATGTTTCCACGAAGTGTCTGTGGGAGCCAGAGGCCAGGCTCTGGGGCGGCTCTGGGTGTTACAGGGAGACAGAGCCACCGGCGGTCATCCCTTCCCGTCTTGGCCAGGGGAGGGCGCCCAGCCTGCCCTCCTTTCCCCGGCTCGTGGACACGGCGCCGCTCAGTGGCTAGGCCCGTTGCCGGCTGCCCACTCCTCAGAGGAGCAAGTCCCTGCCCGCAAGCAGGCCTCTGCGCCTGTCTTTGCCAAAGCAAGGGGTGGACAGATGGGAGGGGGCTTGGCGTCTAGGGGAGGTCTGCCAAGTGCCTGTGAAAGCCATGGTAGGTGCGGTAGCCCACGTCTGTATCACAGCACTTACGAGGCCGAGGCAGAAGGGTCTCAAGTCCAGGTCCAGCCTGGACAATTTAGTAAGGCCCTATCTCAAAATTAAAATAAAGACGGGCTGGAGAGCAAACCTCAGTGTAAAGGCTCAGTACAGGAAAATACAAAAAGGTATTTTGTCCCATGTGCACCAAAACAAGCATCATTTTGCCCCGTTTGGTAGATGGGAGAACTGAGGTCCAGAGAAGCGAAGTGACTTGCTCAGGGTCACATAGCCCAGGTGGCTAAGCCAGCACTGGGATGCTGGCTTGGCAAGCTCCTAGTTATTCCTCAAAGCCCCAGTTCCAACACCCTCTAGCCCACATTCTTAACCACATAGTAAATGGCCTCTGAAACTACAACAGCAATAACACGAATGCTGCAGTGCTAAGTGCTTTCCCCTACATTCAGTCCCACTCACGGTCCCTGCAAAAGAAGTTGGCGGCTTTGTTTCAATAGGGGAAAAATGAGGCTCAGAGAGGTTGAGTCACTGCTCTAAGTCACACAACAAAACAGGTTTAACCCTGGGTTTGGCTCTCAGTGGTTCCATAGCCACTTCCAGAGAGCCCCCTGGCTGAGGAGACACAAGGGAGGGTGGTCGGCATGCTGCACGGAAGCCCAGGCAGACTAAGAGGTTTTGTCAAAGACACACAGCAGAGTAGAACAAGCAAGGAAAAGACTTAAGAGAGCCAGGTCAGCAAAGGCTTGGAGGCAGGACCTTGCTGAAGGGGTGTCACCAGGGTGGCTGGAACAACGGGGACGGGGGTGACCTCTGACAATGTGGCGATGGTCACAGGTCACCAGCAGAGGCACCTGTCATGCCAGCACTCTAGGAGTCTGAGGCAGGTGGATCCCAAGTTTCAGCTCAGTCTGGACTACTGTGCAATTTAGCAAGACCAAGTCTGACAGTAAAAAACTAAAAGGACGGGGAGCGCAGCGCCAAGGCCTTGCTTCCACCTTGGTACTGAAAAAAGGAAAAAGGAAAAAGAAGCTAACGGGCACTTGGCGGCTTCCCAGGCCCTGCGCTCGGCCTGTAAAATTCCCACCTTGACCACATAGGGCGGGTGGCGGGCGGCGGGGGAGGCAGGGGTGGGCGACAGGATCGGCCTAATGAGGCCTGGCACGGCGGAGGGGCTGGCGTTGTGCCCGGGAGCAGCTCAGGAGGTGCGGGTCCTCGGGGAGAGGCCAGGGAGACGCTGCCGTCGCACGCAGCTGGCTGAATGACCAAAGGCAAACCCAGGCACAGAGTGCAGGGGCGGCTGCCACCACGCCGCTGAGGAGACAGGGACTGTCCACCCAGGGGGGCACCTCCCCAAACCCAAATCAAGCCTCCAGGCCCTGCAACACGTTCTGCTATTTAGACAGGTATGGTGTTTCTGCTCTAGCCCTCAGTTTCCCCAGAGAGAAGCTGTGTGTTGCAGGCTGGACACTGCTGTCTAATTTCTTTAAGGGCTCACCTAAAGCCTGATTTCTCTCTCTCTCTCTCTCTCTCTCTCTCTCTCTCTCTCTCTCTCTCTCTCTCTGTCACCCTTCCTCCCTCTGCTGTCCTCTCCTCTCCACTCCTCCCAACCCCTCCCCACCCCTCTCTTCCCCTCACCTAGTCCTGTCCTCCCCCATTTTGAGACAGGGTCTCATTATGTGGTCCACGCTAGACTCAAGTTCCTGGCAGCCCTCCTGCCTCAGCCTTCTGCATGCTGGGATTGAAGGCATGCACCACCATGCCCAGATCTGAAGCCTGATCTCACTGGGACTGGACCCCCACCCTGCAAGGGGGCCCCGTTTCTACTCACTCCTCACTCGGGACCCCACAGCAGAGGCCCCTGCTGCCCCTTGTTGCTTACCCCACGTGCCTGTACACAGATGCTCCCGGGCCCAGAACACTGCACATAGGAGCTTGCAGAAAGGGCCCTCCACTTTAGCCTGCCTCAATCTTGCCATCTATGAAACAGGGAGCCAGGGCTGGGCCCAACCTCTTTCCTCTTTCTGCCTCCAGAGCTCTGCATGTGTCTTACTGTCACCAGGAATGCTCTTTCTAGTCCCTACTTAGAAAACTCCTACTCATCCTTTTCAACCCCAACCCCAATGCCCCTCCAGGAAGTCTATCCTGAACTTTCTACCTTGCAGTACAGCCCACGCTTCTCATTCTGGGCTCCAAGAGCTCTGTATCCTTGGGTCTAAGTCTGTCTTCCTTGAAACACAGGACATAGGTGCGTGATATTACAGACAGCTAAGTTAGGTAGAAATAAGATAGCCAGACAAAAAGGACTAGCCCCTCCAAGGAGTCAGTGCAAAAGATAAGGACACATTACGACTGTGGCTGGAGCCACATTCACTCAAGACCACACCTCAAGATAAAGCTCACCTCTTCTAGAGTCAAACAAAATACTATGATCAATATTACCTGGTCCAATAAAGTCTAGCTAGGCATCAGTCACTGAGGTGGGCGACCAGGACCTCCTGACTCATCTTTATTTTTTTTATTTTAATTTTTATTTTTTATGTCTTTTTGAGACAGGGTCTCACTATGCAGTTCAGGATGGCCTTAAGCTCACTTTGTAGCTCAAGCTGGTCTTGAACTCACAACAATCCTCCTGCCTCAGCCTCCCGAGTGCTGGGATTACAGGCA
>PVKA01042418.1:0-17422 GCA_004027165.1 Ctenomys sociabilis | reverse complement strand
GATCCGTGATAGAGTAACAGATAATAAATCCTTCTCCTGCCCTCATGTACTGATCCCGCATGGCTGTAAACTCTGCCTAGAGGGATACAAGGACCAGTAATGTATCAAGGCAGCTTAGAACCACATAGTCTAGCTATTCATCCCGATTAAAGAAGAGGTATGCTGGTTACCTGCTATCCTGAGTCAGTGTGCATGGAAAATTAAAGAGATAAACTAGTGATCTCTGTGTAGGTCTTCCCGTCCCCTTTACCAGAGGGAAAATATCTTATCTCCTAGCATCCTGGGATTTAATACCTGTCCAGCTGTATCCAAAATGTCCAGATTGGCAGGCTCATCATCAGTACGGATCCGGATTTTATAAGCATCTTCAATGGTAGGGTCGTGGTCTTCCGGAAATCTGTGGCTGATAAACTGCGTGGTCATAGCACGCTTGCCCACGCCGCCGGCACCTAGCATCACCAGCTTGTATTCCCGGGACAGCCCCGCAGGGTTGCTACAGCCGCCACCCCCAGGGCGGGCTCCGGAGTCCATCGTGCTCCGGGGGACCCTGGGCCGCCCTGAGGAAAAGCTACCCAGGTCGCATACGCCCCGCCCACCCGCCTCGGGACAGTGGCAAGCCCGCCGTGAGTACAGGCGGGGCCGCTCAGCGTTCCTCCGTCCTCGTCCCCGGACCCAAGACCGCGATCACTCCCGCAGGCCGAGCTGGGACAGATGGCGCCACTGGCCGCGTCCCAGGCAGTGTGTTTATTTTTTGCGTACAGAAATTTTATTGATTTTTTTTTTTTTTGAGTATTGAATTTGTATCCAGCCATGCTACTGAATTTCGTTATTAAATCTACAAGTCTTAGAGTTTTTGGCATCCTCTATGTAGAGTATCATATTTATGCAAACAATGACAGTTTCACTTCTTCCTTTCCAGTCCTTTTTCCTTTTATTTCTCTCTCTTGTGTGATTGCTCTGGTAATATTTCCAGAACTAAATTGAATAGCAGGGTGACATGAACATCCTTCTTTTGTTCCTGATTTTAAAGTGAAGGCTTTCAATATTTTTCCATTTAGTACGATGTTGGCAGTTGGTTTTCCATCATCTGGCTCTTACCAGATTGAGGTAAAGACCATCTATGCCAATTTTTTGTAGGTCTTTATCATGAATGAATGTTGGGCCTGGTCAAAAACTTTTTCTTGATCCATTGAACTGATCGTGTGATTTTGGTCTTTGGATCTGTTTATGTGTTGCATTACATCTACTGATTTGCATATGTTGAACTATTCCTGCATTCCTGGAATGAATCCCACTTGGTCATGGCAAACAGTTTTCTTGATGATTTGCTGCATTCCGTTTGCTAGTATTTTATTGAGGATTTTTGCATGCATGTTTATTAGGAGATTGGCTTATATGTTTCTTTTTTGCCTGGGTCCTTTTCTGGCCTTGGTCTCAGGGTAATTCTTGCCTGCAGGAAAGAGCTTGGAAGAATTTCTACCCTTTCAATTTCATTGAACCATTTGAAAAGAATTGACATTTGTGACAGGGGGGTGTCAAAGTCCCCCATTACAGTTGTGTTATTGTTCATTTGATTTTTCATGTCTGTTAAAATCTGTCTTAAATAGTTGGGTGCTCCTATATTGGGTAAATACATATTTATGATTCTTATCTATTGCTCTTGTTTTCCCCTATCAAGTGTGTAATGACCCTATTTATCTCTTTTAATCATTCATGGTTTGCAGTTCACACCATGTACAACCAGAGTACCAACCCCTGCTTTTTTCTTGGATCCTGTCACCTGGAGCTTTGTTTTCTATCCTTTGACTTTCAGCCTATAAATTTCCTTTTGAGTTAAGTGTGTTTTATGTATACAGTATATTACTGGATTTTGTTTCTCAATCCACCATGCCAGTCTCCTTCTTTTGATTGGTGGATTGAGGCCATTTACTTTGATAACTTTAATGTAAATGTAATGATTTATCTTGTCATGTTATTTTCCTGCTGTAGGTTCTCTCCTTTTGCCCTCTGTTCAATTTTTTTCTTCTTGATGGTTCCCTTTTATTGTTGCTCTTGAAGTTGTAGTAATTCTTGTGTTGTTTTAGAGTATCTATCTTTATAGGTTTGGTTTGGTGGTCATAAATTTCTTCAGTTGTTTTTTGTCATGGAGTTATGTTATTTCCTCATTAAATTTGGTACATTAATCTGGTTTGGAAGTTGTTTTCTCTCAGTGCCTTAAGTACTTCATTCCAAGCACTTATTCATTTGATTGTTTGTGTTGAGAAATCTGCTATGATTCTGAAGGGCTTTTATGCATTGATGCTTGCTATTGTGTTGGCACCTATTGGTCTTACATTGTTTTCCTTTGCATCATCTCACAACTCTTGAATTATTATTTCCTGGTTCCTTTTTAGTTTTTAACAGATCTTTACTTTTGTAATCGCTAGCTGCTATGCAGTCTCCAAGGTCTAAAACTCTTATCTGTGGTTTCTTTCAAGTGAATTTGCCTACTTTCAATGGAATTCTTGACTCAATTCATATGTTGAATCTCCTTGATGCATTGTAGTTCTTTCCTGTATTGTTCATTCAATGTTTTCATTATTTTTCTATTCTTCTCTATTTTTCATTTCTTCTTTAGGTGTACTAAGCAATTCTTTCATGATTTCTATCATTTTTTTTTAAACTGAGAGATCATTTGTGATCTGATATCTTCTGTAGCCTGATGGAGTTGTTTCTTTGCTTCAGTTGCTATCATTTCAGAAATTTCAGGTGTGTGACCTCCAAGTTCTATGTCCTTGTCTCCTGGACTACTTCTAGGTAGGCTAGAGTTCTGAGATTTCCTTTTGTTCTCTTTTGACATTTTTATAGCTCCAAATGTTCACCAGAGCTTATTGCTACTCCAAGGCCTCTGAAACTGTCTGAGGCTCAGGTGGCTTCAATGATAGTGGAACGTATGAGCCCCCACTGAGCAAGGCTCTAATGATGCTTGGGAGGTAGAGCCCAACAATGGTTCCATGACTTTGGTGGTGCAGGCAGCAGCTCAGCAAGCCTCCTGTGGTGGTGGGAGAGTGGATCATGGATAAGCCTGTCTCCCATAATGATGGGAGGGCATGAAGCAGGGCTCACCAAGGCTTCTGAAGTTGCCCATATCCCCGTGTGGCTTCTTTGATTGTGTTTGTGGCAATATAGAGCTCAACAAGTCTCCTGTGATGGTGGGACAGTGGGCAGAAACTCAGCAGCACCTCAGCAAGGTTCCCACCAATGTGAGGTGCCAGAGCAGGGCTCACCAAGGCCTCAGAAGTTCTCCAGAGCTCGGCCTGGATTCCATAATCATGAGAAGGAGCAGGGCTAACTAAGCAAGGCTCCTGTGCTGGTCCAGTTTTTCCCATTTATATTTTTCACATTTTTATTTGCCATTTATATTTCTTTATCTGAGAAGTGCATATTCATTTCAGATGGACTGAATCTTTGAATTTGGGGTTCTGATTTTTTTTTCAATCTATTATATGTTGGGGTTTTCTTCTGAAGAAAAGCTGGCTATAATTTTTCCCAGTCATTTGGGCTATCTTTTTTTTTTTTTTTTTTTTTTTTTCAGAACCAGGGATTGAACTCAAGCCTTTGCACTTGCCAAGGAAGCACTTATTCTACTGAGCCATCTCCTCGGCCCGTTGGCTATCTTTTCAGTCTTTGTGTGATTTCTTTTATGGTGTGAAAGTTTCTCAATAAGGTGAGCTTCAATTGTTGGTTCTTCTCAGTATTTTTTGTGTGGTCTGAGTTTTGTTCATGAAGCCTCTACCTACATCTATGTCTTCAAATTTCTACCTGCATTCTCTTGCAATATATTTAATGTTTTGGTTTTAATATTTAGATCTTTGATCCATTTTGATTTTAGTTTAGTGCATGGTGAAAGATATGTGTCTAATTTTCTTCTTTAGTAGTGGAAAGTCAATTTTAACAGAATCATTTATTAAAGAATTTATCTTTCTTTCACTAAACATGTTTGGCTCCTTTGTCAAAGATAAGATGGTTGAGTGTGTTTGGGGTTCCATCTGCAACTTCTATTCTGTTTTAATGATCCTCAGGTCTTTTTTTCTTTTGTTTTGCATTGGAACCTTCTTTTCCCATCCAGGAGATTCATCCAGCACCAGTGATACCTGATAATGACTGGCAAGGCTTTCATGGTGAGGTAGACTATGGAAATTTGGCATCACAACTCTCCTATGGTCCAGTTCGGGCAGTGATGACTGAGCAACCCACCTACCTAAGACAGGGAGATAGACAAAAACACAGACTCAGAAGGAAGCATTAAATTCAGCAGGCAGAGGGAGCAGGCCTTTATAGTTAGCGGCTGATGTTCTTGGGATATATTCTCTAGCTTCAAATCTAGGTAGTGCTGTGGACTGTCTCTGTGTGTTGAGGATAGATAATAAAAATAAAGGTTTCTGTAACACATGAAACATATATTATTGAAAGAGAAACAAAACAATTATGCAATTGAAAAATGTATTCAATCCTAATATGACATACGTCATAAAAATCTGATGCAGAGGTTGAAAGCACAGGGAGAAAAAAGAACTGTTCAGTTAATCAACAACAAGCCATTAAGTACAAATGCTGAAGAAAAAAATATTACTTATCCTCAGAGAAGAGACTGATGTTACATTATCATGCATAGTTCATCTAGTACACTGATAAACAGTGAGGACAATTTGTATTCAGTAATTATCTTGACTCAGAAATTATAAAGTACAACTTTTTAACACAAGCTGATTTTGCATCAAAGACTAAAAGTACCTAGTGAAATTAAACTCCTATCCTCCTGCAGAAATTTGTAGATAGGTCCCTACCTTTCTTGCTGATTGTGTTCTGAAAGATAGTTCCAGAGCTTTGGAAAACCATTACCCATGTTGCTAAACTAACAACAGCAATACACGGCTTTAAACATTTTTCTGTAGTTGGCTGGGGTGGTACATGTTTATAATCTCAATTGCCCATCAAGCTGAGGCAGGGGATCATGACTTCTAGACCAGTCCAGTTTATATTGTCAACTCCTATGAAATAAGGGGTCAGGGAGATGGCTCAGAAGAATAAGCACTTCCCTGGCAAGTGCAAGGGTCTGAGTTCAATCCCTGGTTCCAGCAAAAAAGAAAAAAGAGAACTCAAACTCCTATGAAATAAATAAATAAACATAATTATCTCAAAGAATCAAAATTTTTCACAAGATATTGAAACCTAACACTGTAATAGAAGGAACTTACTTTCACTTTTAACTTGAAATTGTTCTGACATATATCATACGAAGCTTACGTTTTCTGGGTCTGAATTTTCCTATTAATAATAAAGAATTGGAAAACACTTATCTCACTGGGTTGTTCTTTTATTCATAGCACAAGCACTTCAGCCCAAATGACCAGCCAGGTGCAATACTGGTGATGAGAATACAGTCACCCAGTGGAGTATTACTCAGCTATGAAGAATGATAAACTCAAAGCATTTATATTTAAACGGATGCCCTTTGAAGACTCACTCATAAGTGAAATACACTCAACCTACATGTGTAAATATCATATGGTCTCGCTAGTGTAAGAACTCAAAAAAAGAAACACAAATAGAAAGGTATAACACAATTAAAAGGAAAGCGAAAATTTGATTGGACAATAAGGAAAGGGCAAGGAGAAAAGCTGGGAAACATGACAGGGGCAAAGCCATACATTTATATGCACAAGACGGGTAAGGCAATGATCCTGAGAAACATCAGCAGGTTTTTGAAACTAGCAGTTAATTGGTAGGATTCTTGCCCTGACTGATCCATGTGAACCAAGCAACTGCACTGAAGACAGCAATATGTAATAGAAGGAACAGGCTTGGATTGCCTGTCATCCCAGCCAGCAAAATACGTACTTCTTGTCGTGACACACCGATTATCACCATACTGTCTCTCAAGCAAAATTTGTTTGCTTTTTTTTTTAAGTGGGTAATAAATGAAAAAAAAAAAAAAGACAGAAGGAAAAATAAATGTCACAGGACTGTCCTGCTACAATGCTGTATATGGTTAGATTTCTAAATTTCTGTTTAAAATTTGTAATTGTTTATTCAGATTCTTTAAGTATTTTCATTTTTTAAATTTTTATCTCCATATTCTGTAGAGACAAGGTTTAACATATTAATACTTGATTGAAAATACCTGTTCCATGTTATGCCTAAGATGTTTGATATTCAGACAGTGAAGTTACACCCAACTGAATATTTTGTATGGTAATAATAAGCTTCTCTTCTGGAGGGTTAGCAACCTAAGTTTGCAGACCAAAAATTAAAGAAATAGAAGGACTGCAAGGACAGCCAACATTTTGACCCTAGCCTTTCAAGTTTAAACTTTTCTGCTGGATGGTTAAGACCAAGATAAAGCAATACCTGTACAATAAGGTACAGATCTTCTGTATCTGACATTGAGGTATATAAAGTAAAGTCATATTAATATGCTGAGCTGTGAAAGACTCAAGTCAACAACTTCTGAGGATAATCCAGTACTACTGTGGACTGCTGGACTGTGTGGAATTTTGCTGTATTCATGCACCTATAGTATTTAGATGCCAGTGGAATACTCCTATCTGACAGAACTAAAGAAAAAAGGGAATACAAAGGAAGGTCCATTCTGTACCTGTATATACAGTATAGTTAGGATACATATACACCTACTTTCACTTAAATCAATGAGAAGAAAGACTTGTACTAATAGTATGTGGACATGATATCCTGTCTGTATCTTGTAATATGGATAACCACTAAGAAGAAAACAATGTACAAGGTATTAACTATTGAAATTGTCCTACTAATCAGCTTTGAAACTGTCTTATTGCTATTTGTTTCTCAATAAAATAAAAAAAAAATACAGTCACCCAGGACACAGAGAAAGCGAGGAATCTTCCCCTTGAGAAAACTCCGTCATTCTCATGTTACTGGAAAATGATGTTTCGTCAACTCTGCTCTCAGGCCATTGTCCACATTTACTCATTCCTTTGCATCGTGAACTAGAAACATCTTCCCTGGTACTTGAGTACATAATAGACATTACATAATATTCTATGGTATAAGAGAGAAGGCAATGGTTGAAAAAGAATTAAGGCATGTTATGTACATATACCAATCCCCATAAGAAATATAATCATTATATATTGAAAAAATGTTCTAATAAAATTAAGCAATATAAAATGAATCGCTAGCCATAAAGCTTTCATAGTAGGGCTAATCTGATGAGAGGTAGTATGAGCCTTCAAGTGTCTCAGCCCAATATTCAGAGCAACATTACTCTTGTCCTGGCTGAGTGCAAAGATATCTGAGCCTCTGGGGCTGATAATCCCTACTTATTATATCTCTTTGTTTAAAGAAGGTTCTGAGAAAGAAAGGAAAGTGGTTTCCTCTGTGTTTCAGAGACTGATTCCTGTTTTGGTCACAGTATGAAAATTTGGGACATAAAGAGATTTCTGGTGAAATGAATTTGCCTAGCTAGAGAAGCTTAGCTAGTAGTTTTCATTCTCACTGTATGTCCTTCCAATTAAAATAACTGACTCCAGTTAAGTGTGAAACAACATCTGAGCTAAACAAATGCAGAAACTTGACAGAAAGGAAAAGCTGTACATTACTGAGATGCACAGCAAGCTTCCTTCTTTCTGGCTAGGTGACAACTGAAAATGTAAGTCTTAATAATATTTTGGAAGCTGAGACTTCTTCAAATCCTGAGGGTTCATATATCACCTAAGGGCCTCATTTTACCTTAAAAACCAACACAGTTTGAGGGCAAAGAAAGGTCCGTTTTTTAAATTTTTATCTCCATATTGTGTAGAGATTTAAAGTTTAACATATTAATACTTGAGGACCACCCAGCAGACCTGACTAGTTTTTGATTTATCACCTGTACCAAGTACAGTTTCAAGATATATCATAATCTTTGTTTGACAAATAAAAGGAACTCAAGAAGGGGACTTGGGCCATAAGCATATCCACTTCTTTTCTGATAGCTAAAGGTCTGGATCAGTTCAACCAGGCACATCTTCCAAAGTGCTTGCACATTTGTGTTCCTGTGAGCAAGTTCTGGTGGTATCATAGAACTCAGAGTAGCATCTTCATATAAGATTTTCATCTTGTTTCCTGAGTATCTGAGAGATAGAAGGTTTTTCAAATCACTAAGGAAAATTGTTTACTTTACCTGATATAATCTTTTATCCTAACAGAATCAGAAATGTCAGTTTTTTGAAAATAAATTAGCACAACGGTGAATTTTTAGTTTTCCAGTGTATCATTTTCTTTTACATTTGTTGCTCACTTCTTTTGTGTTTAATATGCAGGTAATATATGTGTATTCTTCTTTAACATTTCCTATTCTATCACACAATATTATGTGATAAATGAAAATCAGCTTCATTGTTTATATGTTTGTTTGATACAACCTATGTAGAAATTACCCTTTTTTGAGAATTCCTACTGTGGTTTTTCCAAGGCGTGAGTTAGTAGAACTCTCTTTCATTTTATCTTAATGTTCTGTAACAAGAAGTATCTATTTCATTATTTGAATTGAGGAAACAGAGCCTGAGAAGGGTTCAGTCCTGTGCCTGATTTGCAGGGTAATTGAACTAGATGGGGCCGTTCACAACAATGCGAATGCAAAAGCTGTCTTTTAATAAGGTCCTCAAGATCACAACTAGGGTGACATGCAATAGCTTAAAAGGACTGCCACATAGAAGCATAGATGTTTTTGATAAAAATCTGTGACTCCCTTTACGTCCGAAAAAGTTTAATTTAAATATATATATATATATATATATATGTATATATATATATATATATATATATATATATATTGCTTACTGTTGTTTCTTCATAGAAATGCATGCTGTGTTTGCATTATTTCTATCATGTAAAGCATGATTGTGATACTTTTCAAGGATAATATGTAATTCTCTCTAAATTGTCATGGCATTGCAAGGAACATCCTGCTCTTGTGAGTTACATGAGCATCACTCGAGCCACAGAGAATAAAATAGTCACGCCATTTTCAGACCCATTTGACTTTACATGTATCATAATATCTTTCAAAGGTGTGGGAATGAGCGTAGCACCTTTTGGTTTAGAAAACTTGCCAGGTGACCCAGGCTGTAAGCTTGTAGTGTAAGGCGGCCCTGGCCTCCTCAGCTGCACCAGAAGTATCCTCTCAGTGTTTCTGGCCAAAATTATCAGTCCCAAAAATTCAAGATGAAAGAGGCCTTACCCTAGGTCCACACTGCTCAACCTTCCTTTGTTTCTCTCCTCACAGATTCTCACTTCCTTCATCGTCATTAAGTTATCATTTACAACCCAATGACTGACAAGAGTATATCCAAAACTATTGTTATTCCCAACTATTGTTATTACCTAGCAAAAATTGAAAAAAATACAATGACATTTTCTCTTACTCTTCCAGCTAACTATCATAGTTTGGAGTGATATGAGTGGGGTGAACTTCAGAGCATTTCTTCTTCACAAGCACCACCAGCATTTTCTTTACATGCATACCTATATTTTTCTAAACAACTTTCCCCAAGACAGAAGCCCCCTCAAAATATTTTGTTTCTGGTGTCTTTTTTTATTTTCTTGTAGAATATGTTGTATTTTAAAATATTTTTAAGTTTCTTTTTATATAATACTTCATGACATTAAATATTCAGGAATTTCTGACTTTGGTAAAAATCTTGAGCTAATTTATATGGTTCACAAAAAAGGATACTTGGCTGAATGTTATCAGATGCAAAAAAAATACTGAAAAATATTTCTCTTTTACCTTTCCACTACGTTTGAGCAGTCCTAGTTCCATTTTGTTGCATTAAAGCACAATCATGTCAAAAGAACTTGAATATGTAAGATTTTATTCTCAGGCCTCACTATCAGTGCCTTATTACCCTGAGGTAATATGGAGCTAATGGAAAACTAGAATGTTCCTGAAAGTCAGTATCCATTATGCTGTCCTAGAAATCACATGAATTCAGGTATCTGTGAGAGTCGTCTCTCATTGTCTCTAGTAGGGTGGAACAGATTAACAAATAGATGGTCTTGTAAAAGTCACAGGTGCGTGCTTCGTCCTGATTTTCATTTCTATTATAGGATTTAAAGGTATCTTTCTTCCTTGACAATTATCAAAAAGTGTATACCATTACTACTACATTTATTATTTCACAAATACAATTAAAGACTAGAAAAAATGCTGTTTTCTGGCCTACTAAAATATGTGTGACTGCATTAGAAAGGGATATTATGAGTTGATGGAAGAATAGTGAGGATTTTTTAGATTGTTTTAGTTCATTACAAAGTACAGCTTCTGCTAATATTAGGGAAATTTTTATGCACATACCTTGCACCCTGAGCAAATACTTTAAATATATAATGTATTATTATTGCTATTCTCAGAGCCTTGTCCCAATACCCCACCATCACAGAAGCCTCACTGAGAAGCAGACTGCCCTACAACTGTCGTGGAAGCCTTGCTGAGCTGCTGCCTGCCCCTACACAGTTGGAGAAAATTCACTGAATGGGTGTCCCACTCTCTAAATTGGAAGAGCCTTGAAGAACCCACACTGACCCCTTCATCACAGGAGACATTCTGAGCTGTGGTTTGCCTCCCATATACCATCATGGAAGGCATGCTAAATCCAAGACAGCAAGAGAATCTGTGAGTGTACAGTGCTACCCCACTGTCATGGAAGCCATACTGACCCTTGCCACACACCACAAACATAAGACTAATAGGCATCAATGCAATAACAGACATTACCACAAATGATATAAAAGGATTCTTTGCATAACTAGTAACAGAAAATTTCCCAAGGAAGGGAAAAGAATCTGACATATGGATTAGTGAGGCATATGGAGCTTAAATTAGCCATGACCAATATAAATCTACAACAGACAAATAATCAAGATCCCAAAGAGTCAGCAAAAGAACAGAATATTAAAAGCAGTTATAAAAAAATAAATAGATCACCTATAATGGAAAGCCCAGCAGAATCATGGTAGACTTCATAACACAAACAAGCAAGGCAAGAAGAGCTTGGTGTCAAGTATTTCACGTCCTAAAAAAGCAACATTGCCCCTGAGCCCATGTGAATACTGGGAGTTTCAAAACTATCAAAATGCAGAGCAAAAGGCAACCTCACACCTCCAGCCCAACCAGAACAACTCCAGGAGACAAAGACATAGAAGAACTTGGAAGCCATACACCTGAAATTTCTGAAATCATAGTAATTAAAACACAAAACTACTCCAACAAGCTATAGAAGAAATCAGATCACGAATGATCTCTCAGGTAAAAAAAAGAAATGACAACAATCATAAATGAAGTTCTCAGTGCATCTAAAAAAGACACAGATTAAAAAAGAGAGTAAAAAATGATGGAAGCATTGAATGATACAGTAAAAATTTAGAATGCATGAGACATATTCAAACAGATATCCAGGAAATTAAGAATTCCATTAAAATCTGGAAAAACTGATTGAGTGAATCTGAAGATAGATTTTCAGACTTTGAAGACAACATTGCAGCTAGTGATCACAAAAGGAATGATCTCTTAAAAATAAATAGATATCAGGTAATAACCATTCAGGAACTGCAAGACGATATTGAAGAAAAACATAAGACTAATAGACATCAATGCAATAACAGACATTACCACAAATGATATAAAAGGATTCTTTGCATAACTAGTAACAGAAAATTTCCCAAGGAAGGGAAAAGAATCTGACATATGGATTAGTGAGGCATATGGAGCTTAAATTAGCCATGACCAATATAAATCTACAACAGACAAATAATCAAGATCCCAAAAAGTCAGCAAAAGAACAGAATATTAAAAGCAGTTATAAAAAAAATAAATAGATCACCTATAATGGAAAGCCCAGCAGAATCATGGTAGACTTCATAACACAAACAAGCAAGGCAAGAAGAGCTTGGTGTCAAGTATTTCACGTCCTAAAAAAGCAACGTTCAATGCAAATTGTTATACCCTGCAAAACTATCTATTAAATTAATGGAGAGATAAGATACTTTCAAAAAACAACTGAGAAATTCATGACCATGAAATCAACCTAACAAAGAGTACTGACAGATATTACAGGAAGAGACATAATTGACCACAACTTCAAGAATAACAGAAAAGAACCACCAAGCAGAAAAGACAATTAAACATAGGGGGAAAGTAGGGAACCTACAGCAGTAATATATCATGACAAAGATAGACCAATATATATCATTTATAACCATTAATGTATAGGCTTCAGCATCCCAATCAAAAGATGCAAAAAGATAGAGATGATAAAAAAGCAAAATCCAAAAATATATTGTATATAAAAAATTAACTCAAAATGAAATTCATGAACTGAAAGTCAAAGAGCAGAGCCCAATACTGCATGTTACTGGAACCCAGAAAAAAGCAGGGCCAGCTCTTCTGGTGGCTGAGGATGTGAAGTTCAAGTCAAGAATGATCAAAGAGATGAGCAAAATCACAACATACTTGTTAGGGAAAAACTGCAAGAGGAATAGACAACAATTATGATTATATGTGAACTCAGTGGAGGAGGACCCAACTATTTAACACGAATTTTCACAGGTATCAAAAATTAATTGAGTAATAACACAACTGTAATGGGGACTTTAACAACCCACTGTCACAAAGAGATAGATCAACTAGGCAAAATAAATCAGCAAGAAGAAGCAGAACTACAACTTGCAAAGAGATGGATATAGTAGACCTTTACAGGGTGTTCCACACAACAACAGAATACACATTCTTCATAGCTACACATGAGATGTTCTCAAAAACAGACCACATACTAGCACACACAACATGCTTAGTAAATACAAAGGAATTAAAATTATCCCATACATAATATCTGACCATAGTGCAATGAAACTCAAAATTATTCATAAAATAAATTGCAAAAATAGGGCCGGTGGTATAGCTCAGCAGACTAAGCACTTGCTTAGGTAAGCACAGCGGCCAGGGTTCAATTCCTGGTTCCGCATGCCACGCCAGCCCTGCCTTCAGGTGTGTTGAGCTGGCGATGGAGTCCAGGCATGGTGGCGCGTGCCTGTGATCCCAGCCCTAGGGAGGCAGGAAGCAGGAGGTTCACCGTGAATGTGGGCTGCATAGTGAGACCCTGTCAAAAAAAAAAAAAACCCTAAAAAAAAAAATTGCAAAAATGCATAAACACATGGAAATTAAGTACCACCATTCTGAACAAGCAATGACTCACATATGAAATAAAAGAAGATATTAAGCAATATTTACAATCAAATAAAAATAAAGGTACAGATTCCTGGAACCTATGAAATACAAAGAAGGCAGGCTTCAGAGAGAAATATATAATGATAAATTCTCACATCAGTAAAACAGAATGCACCCAAATAAACAGCCATATCCTGCAGTTCAAGCTCCTAGAAAAAGAAGAGCATGTCAAGCCCAAAGCCTAAAGAAGGTATGAAATTACAAAGATCAGAGAAGATATTATTAAGCAGATGAAGAAAAGAATTTATGAATTGAAGAATTTGCTCTTTGAAAGAAAAAATATAATTTATAAATCCTTAGGCTATCTGATCACAACAGAAAGAAAAACATAAAATTCATGTAATAAGAAATGGACAAAATCACTGTAGACCATGTAGAAATTCAGAAGATCATCAATACCTACTTTGAAAATCTTCATTATCACAGAACAGAAGAAACAGAACAAATGGACAGATTCATAGATCCATATGAACTGCCAAGGCTAAATGAATAAGATTTTGAAAATGTAATTAAAAACTTGACCAAGAAAGAAAAGCTCAGGTCTTGATGGACTCAGAGCTGAATTCCACAACAAATTTAGAGAAGATTTAATGTCAATCTTTTTCTCAAACTTTTCAATGAAATTGAAAACCATTGTAACTTTCCCAAACTCACTAATGCAAGCAAGAATTGCTGTGATACAAAATCCATAGAAAAATCCAAACAAAAAAGAACTATAGGCCAATTACCAAGTGAACATAGACACAAAAAATCCTCAGTAAAACACTAGCAAACAGAATGCAGCAAATGATCAAGAAGATTACATTTCATCATTAAGTGGCATTCATCCCAAGAATGCTAGAAGGTTCGTATAGGCAAATCAGTAAATATAATACACCACATCAATAGAGCCAAAGACAAAAATCATATGATCAGTTCAATGGACAAAAAAAAAAAAAAAAAGATTTTTCCAAAATCCAACACTCATTCTTGATAAAAACTCCACAGAAAATCAGAAAAAAAGGTCTTTCTCTCAATCTGATAAGAGCCATTATGACAAACCAATAATCAGCATCATATTAAGTGGACAAAAAAGGAAGGCCTTCACTCTAAAATCAGGAAAAACACAAGGATGCCTACTGTCATGACTCTTTCTTTCTTTCTTTCATTCCTTCATTTTCTTTCTTTCTATTTTAGGGAAGGGTCTAGAGGGCAGGTTCTCACTACTAGATCAGACTCATAGTGATCCACCTGTTTACAGCCTCCCAAGAGCTGGGATTACAGGTCTGCACCACCATGCCCAATCTCAATTGCCATCCCGGTGTGCCCTGAGGATAGGGCTGGCACAGCAGGCCTGCAGATAGAATCTCCAGCCCCTGTGCCTGCTTGTAGGTGCTTCAATTTGCTGAGCTATTTGGCAAGCCCATGTAGAGAAGCATTTTGTTTTTGGCTGGCTTAGGCACATCTCATGAGGCAAGTGGAACTGGGGATCAAACCACAGTCCCCTGGAGCTGACTATGTTTGCCCAAGCAGGCAATCAACATGGTATTGGCAACAAAATAAACCTGTGGATCAGTGGAATAGATTAGAAGACGCAGAGACATCTACGAAAACACTCAGCCATCTTATCTTCGACAAAGGGGCTACACAAGCTCACTGGAAGAAAGATAGTCTGTTTAAGAAATGGTGCTGGAAAACATGTGCCAGCCCAATGCTAAGTACTTTATTGGAAATCTCTGGTCTTTGGAGTTATTCTAAAGTCCCTGATAACATGTTAAAAAGTAGAAGTAGTAGAGTAAAGCATTCTGTAAATTTCTTGTTAGAGCTTACTTGAAGTGTTATGGGCCCAGGCAGGGTAGGTGAGTCCCCTCCTGAGTAGTGCACTTTGTTCAGGCACTGGTTCTTGGACAAGAAGGAAATGGCGAGTGCTGTGCTAGGGCACTTACAGTGAGGCACGTTACCACTGTCCTTTAGGTCTGTGGGCTCTGTTTACTCTGCTGTGTAGGGAGGGTATGTAAAGGCCAGATGGGACCTTTCACAACATCTAGTCTTCCTAGATGTTAAGCAGGTTGCCAGTGTTGTTTAAAGTAGCTAGTAAACTAAAAAGTTTTATAATAAAACTCCCAGGAGATTGTCTTCAGAAAGTGTGAGCATTTTTGCCCACTGGGTTAGTGGAGAGAGACACTTTCAACTGTACTTGTGTAGTTTAACCAAGACTGTTGTGTATACAATGGACAAATTTAGTCCTTGCTTGAAACATCTAGACTTACCTAGATGTTTAGAAGTGTGGAATGTATGTTAAATGTAGAGGTAACACAATATCACTTTGTAAAATTTTTTTGCTAATGTTCATATGAAATATTGTGTTTTGGGAATGGAATGATTAAACCACTTCTTGAACAATATACTACTTTCTGCACTTGTTCAGTGGTTTAGAGGAGGTGAGCAGGAAGCAGTTGAAAAGGCACTACGTTAGTGTGTTTGGACTTGGATATTTTGAGACATCTTCTTTTGGTGTTTTGTGGGCTTTGTTTTGCTGTGTCCATAGTGTATAGAACAGACAAAAACAAATTTGGAACACCTAGTCCCTGAATGTAGGAGTTTTCCAGTGTATGACTAAGTAGTAAAGTTAGAACATTTTGCACACTTTGTGTTGAAATACACAGAACAGTCTGTCCTTTGTAAATGAGCTCTGGATTCAACCATCTCTAACATTATATATGCCTGTATTTTTCCACTGGGTTGAAGCAGAGAGAAGGAAATGGGGCCAAAATGGTTGCACTGAGAAGATAAATCATACTACAACCATTGCTCTCTATTTACTCAAGTTTATTTATCAATATGATAGCAGATAAGTTCTTATATGAAAAATCTAGTTCTAGATATGTAGAAGTGCTTGATATATTTTAAAGTAGAAGTAATATAATAACACTTTGTAAACAGGTTTTAAAAATTCATCACTGTGTCTGAAAATAGAATATTTAAACTGCCTCTGAACAGTACTTACTCATGGGCTTAAGGGAGGTGGGGGCGGGGAGAAATTGTGGAAGATGTTAAGTGTATAGTAGAAATTTTCAACTTATCCATTGCTCTTATGTTACATGAATTTCATTTAACTTCACTGTATATATAGCTGTATATACTGGACAGGAGTCTTAATTCTATAATATCTAGTCTCTACATATTAAAGAGGTTGCCAATGTACAACAAAAGCAGTTAGTAAACTAACATATTTTGTATACTCTGTGTTTGAATTCATAGAAAGGCTGTCTTTGGAAAAGGATTTTGGGAATGTAATTGTAAAATCACACTTGGGTGACACATGTACCCATATCACATGTGACAAGAAGAAATTGGAAGAAATGAAGGGTACTAGGCCAGACTGCTCCTACTTAGAAGACGCTTTCAAACACAACCATGGTTTCATGTGTGTAGTTTATTCAACACTACTGTGTGTATAGTGGACAAATTGAGTCCATATTTGAAACATCTAGTCTTTCTAGATGTTAGGAGTGCACAAAATATGTTAAAAGTAGAGGTAGTAAACAATGCATTGTTCACTTTGTTAAAATTAATGAAATACTGTCTTTTGAAGATGGAATGATCAAACCACTGATCTGAGCAGTAGACATATTTGTGTAGTTCAGAGAGGGAGGAGGATAAGAGCACACAGAGTTCTAAGTCAGTGCGGTTTATGTGAAATGAGATTGACCAGGGTCCCTTGGGTCCAATTTACTTTCCTGTGTATATAGTTGTATATAAAGGACAAAGGAGTGCTAATTCGCATCAAGTCTTTCTAGATGTTAAAGAGGTTGCCAGTGTATGACAAAAGTAGTACTAGTAAACTAACATATTGTATATAAGAATGTTCTTAAAACTGTTTAGGATATGAAATTGTTAAAAGTCCCCTCTAAGTATTTACATATGCATATATCTGTCCTCTGGATTAAAAAAATAGAAAGGGAAAAGGGCTCTAGACCAAAGGGTTCCTATTTAGAACACTTTAAAATTATAACCTTAGTTAAGTATCTGTGTGCAGTATACTCAGTGCCAGTATACATATGAGACATTTCAGTTGTTACTGGAAGCATCTTGACTTTCTAGATGTTCAACATTCATGCATGTAGACATCAAGGGCTAACATAAGTTCTTTAAGTA
>PVKA01042417.1:0-17422 GCA_004027165.1 Ctenomys sociabilis | reverse complement strand
CTGCCCTGACGTACCTGTCCCGCCTGTTGAGTTAGGGCCTCCACACTGACACTGGGAACCTGTGTGACCACCCACACCCCAGCTCTAGGGATGCAGTCACTGGGAGGCCCCTGGCCCACAGATCCACCAAGAAGGGCTGTCATGCTGGGCAAGGGGCTCCAGGTTCTGCCTATGGGGCAGTGGGGAGGTATGGGCAGGAGGACTCCAGGTATGTGTGACCCTGCAGGAGTAACTAGCGCCAGGCCTCCTCTGCACGGGGCCCCCCGAGGAACTGGGCGTGGCACCGACCAATCCTGTGGGTCCTGGTTTCTATGGTGCCTATAGAAGGTGGAGGGGACAAGTGCAGGACTGCGCACGGTGGTGGTCCAGAGGCAGCAGACCCCTGCATCTCTCTGGCTGCACACTGCTCACATCGTCTGGCACCCAGAGGCACGCTTTGTGCGGTGATTGTTGTGGGCACTGAGATAAATCAGTTCTATGAGTCGCCAGCATGCTAGGTTTACAGGCAGGCAGCTCAAACAGGGTCACAGGAGTGTCCTCTCTGTCCGTCACGCAGGTCCTTGCAAGACTCAGGGGCAGACGGCGGCCTTGGAAAGGTGGCACTGGATCCCTGCATCTCTGGGTCACTGTGTGGCAATTCAGGGCAGGCACAGGCCTATGTACCCAGGGCATATGTTTGCCTGGAAGGCAGAGCACAGGGTCTGAGGATTTGTCTTCCCTAACTGTCCCAGGAAGTCTGTACCCAGGTCGGAGGCCAGGTGGCCTCAAACTCATGGCAATCCTCCTCAGCCTCTGGTATTGGGAGGGTAGTGTCAGTGTCTTATTTTGCAGGATACCCTGAGCAGCCCAGGTCTCTCTTCAGCATGGTGGTTCCTGCTCTGAACCTGGCTCAGATGGGCCCTTTGCAGATCCCCTTCCAGGATGTCCCCACTGGTCCCAGCCTGCATGGGAAAGTGTACAGGACTTGGAGGACTCAAGGGAGGGCCATGATGGGGTTAGATGGGGACACAGCCAGTTACAGGCCAGCAGTCTGTCTGGCCCCTGCCTTCTCCCACCCCTCTTGGGAAGGGTACAGTCCTCCACAGCGGCAATGCCCCTGCAAACTGCTACCTTGACTGCCCCAGCCCCTGCAAGCCTTCCTTCCTCCCTGGCGCCAGTTCTTGTCTGGTTGGAACTCGGGCTCTGCTCCCCAGTCAAACCCAGGCAGAACAGGGCAGAGACCTCTACATTAGGGGTGAGCCTAGGGCACCAGCCTTCTGCGTGGGCCCAGGAAATACCCGATATCATGAAGTATGCACCCCTGGTCACCCCGTCCCTGTCTCCAGGGCACCTGGAAATGCAACTCCCCTGTCTCTCGGGTGAGCCGAGCACCCAGGGTGGAGTAGTGAGAGTCAGCTGCTCCTTCCCTGCTGTTCCCTCCAGGCCAGCTGGCATGTTCAGGCCACAGCCTGCCCGCTGTGCACTGCAGCTGTAGGCACCATGCTCCTGATCACTGCAGAGGCTGTCCCGCAGGCAACTCCTTCACAGTTTTGTCAGGCAGACTTGCAGCGCCCCAGTAAAGCCCCTCGGGAAGCACAGGAGTCCTGGGCTTGTTGCACAGGCTCACAGAATGCCTTCCTTTCCAGCCCTGGATGATAATAATTGGGGTGGGGTCACGTCCCTGTCGGCGCCTGGGCTACACCGTGATCTTATTGGAGTGTGGAGAACATGATGGGCCAGTGACTGTGTTCTCTGCTGCACAGTGGGTGACAGAGCTCCACCATGCTGATTGTCTTTGATTATCTTGCTATGACCTTGTTATGATTAAACCCAGGAGTGCTCAGCCACTGAGCACACCCCCAGTCCTGTGCCCTTCAACCATTTCACTGAGCCCAGACTGGCCTTGAACTTGAGTTCATCTTGCTTCAGTCACCAAGTAGTAGAGACAGCTAAGTTAGGCAGAAATGCTATAGGAAGACAGGGCCAGGCCCTCAGAGGGGCAGTGTAGAGGGTGAGAGCATAGCATAGTAGTGGCTAGTGGCTTGTGGCACATCTGTCAAAGGCCCACCTGGACACAGCTGCACAGGCCTCCCCGAGGGGGGAGCACTAATTTGAGATGATGCTGTAACCAGTATCATCTGGTCTGGTGAAGCCCAGGAAGACGTCCATTCCCCAGATAGGCGCCCAGGACCCTCAGTGCACCCCTTCCTGAAAGGGCCTTTGTTCTCTCTGTGCACACTGCTGCATGCCTGCTTCCCCCTGCGTCAGTGTTACCCACATGGCTAAACTGGTAATCTCATTGGCTGATCACAGTTTTGACCCAAGTTGTACCCACCTCATGATTTTGTACCCACCTCATAATTGTGGTCTAATTTTCTAAATATCTATGTAAATATATGTAAGTGTTCATTCCTAAAAACAATTTTTGTTTGGTCTAAAAATATTCTCTGCAGGGCTGACCAAATAGCTCAGCGCATTACAGCGCCTGCAAGCAGGCCCAGGGGCCAGGACTTCAGTCCCCTGGGCTGCTGTGCCGGCCCCACCCCCAGGGTGCACTGAAACAGCAATTGAGACTGGGCATGGTAGCACACACCTGTAATCCCAGCTCTTGGGAGGCTGTAAACAAGCAGATCACTATGAGTCCAATTTGTTAGTGAGACCTTGAACTCTCTGTAGACCCTTCCTTAAAATAAAAAAAAATCTCTGAGAAGTGGGTTCTGTGGCAACTCGCCAGTGTCTCCTCCTATCAATTAGGAAGTCTCTCTCTCTCTCTCTTTCTCTCTCTCTCCCTCCCATCTTTTTGAGACAGTGTCTTGCTATGTAGCCCAGGCTGCCCTGGAACTTTCAGGGATCATCCTACCTCAGCCTCCTGAATTCTGGGATGAAAGGCATGCACCACCATGCTAGGCTGAGTTTTTCCTATTCTTAATGTCTGTTGTTAGAATTCATGCTTGGCTTTCCAAGAGCACGAACTCCACATAGCTGCCATAGAGCATGTTGGGAGCTTTTTCCCTGTGCCACGCTGAGGCCTCAGGGTTGCCTCTACTCCTTGCCTTTCTAGCCTGCCCTAGAGCTGTCCTCCAGGGCTTCTCTGCACCCTTGGCTGGCAAAGAGGACTGGTGCCTCCTCAGCCACTGAAAAATGCAGGATGGAAGGGCAGGCTTTGCATTTCCCAGGGACATTTGGCAAAGTCTGAGGACACCATGCATGATTGATCTATGGCCATCTCATGAGTAGAGCCAGGTGCCCCCACTCAGCCCACCCCATGCCAAGGGGTTACCTATCCCCAAAGTCAGCCATCCTTCTGCTTTTTGTTTTCTTAAGGCCTCAAACTCACAGTAGTCCTTCTGCCCCAGCCTCCCAAGTGCTAGGGTGACAGCCGTGCCTCACCTCACCCAGTTCAGCAGTGAGGCTATGGAGCCCCTGGCTGGTGATGGGATGGGGTCTCAGAGTGGCACTGAGACCCAAGCTTGTCCTGCTCGGGGACCTTACTGCCTCAGCTCCTCCAGCACAGGTCCTCCCCATAGGCAGAGGTTAGTTCACTTGTTACCTGCATAAAGGGTAGTCCTGGCTGGAGGTCCCAAGAGGAGGCCCATACTGTCAGGAGTCACACAGTCTGCGGAGGGGATGTCATGTTGGTCCTGAGTATTCATAGAAGACTGCAAGTCAGGCTGAGCTGGGCCAGGTTGCCGGGGTCCCCTTTTGTCACAGATCAGCATCCTTATGGTCCACCCCATGTGGCTTCACTGTGACAGCACTATGGACTGGCTAGGGTAGTGGCAGGACACGCCCACCACACCTTCTGGATGGGCCTTGGCCCTGCAGGGCGTGTGCAGTTCTCTCCCCTGTAGCCAGGCCGCAGTGGTCAGCTAGAACTCCGTCACCACTCCTGGAGACAAGCCCAGAATGACGTGCTCACCCACCCTACCACCACCCCCACAGGCCAGCACCCTACTTGGCCAGGACACCCGGAGCAGGACGTCCACCGTGCCTCCCCACCATAGGCTGGAGCACACCCTACAGCTGCACCCCATGGCTGGCTGTGGGTGTCAGTGAGTCACCATTGCACAGCTGCCAGTGCTATGGGTTCCATGCTGTGCAAGGTCATGATAATCATGTGATAGTTTTTAGGGCACTGGACAGGCAGCTGGGGACATGGATAAGATGGGCAGGAGAAAGGCCATGTGTGGAGTCCTGGGCAGACATACGCCTGACAGGGTTCAGAGGTCGGGGGAGACTGCATGTGGCAGAGGTTGGAGAGGGTGGAGGGGGAGCTCAGGGAGGGGTCACAGATCCACGCACCCTGTGAGGGCCACATGTGTCACTCGAGTACAACAGCCCAACTGGTCCCTGGCAGGCCAGCTGGACATCAGACGTACCTGATCCATGAGTGTCCCAGGAGGAAGTCAGAAGCACCCAGGCAGTGGACACTATAACTGTGTGGCCGCAGAGTGGGCAGCATAGCAGCATGGCCAGGGGAGAAGGGTGAGGGTGCTGGTGCTGTGCTCATCTTGCTTTCCAGGCCCCAGAAGGAACCGAGGTGGTTATGTGGCCACTCGGACTTCCCAGAGCGATGGGGATTGTCGTGTCCTGCATGTGTGGAGTCAGAAAACAAAAATAAAGAAGAAATGGTTTCTAAACCACAGCGCAAGGCTCAGCAATTATGGTTTTGGGCTCGGGGATACAAGTGTCTCTACAAAGGCCAGGGAAGGTGAGGCTGCTCCAGGCCTGAGAATCCCGGAGGGGCTAGAGAGCTGCAGACCAGCAACACTGCTCAGCCAGGCCGGAGCCCAAGGGGCAAAGCGGAATAGGGGAGGCAGAGGCCTGTCACAGAAAAGAGTGGTCTAACAAGCAGGTAAGGGACAGTGACTGTCCTGGGCTCGGCCCGGAGACCCCCATGAGCACACCGCCATAATGCCTCTTAGCCACCACAGAGAGATGTCACCCAGGTGGGATTGTTGCCAAGTAGCTATGTTCTCCAGGCTGGATGGCCCAGTTGTCTGAAGACCTAGTGTCAACCTTTGTTAAGTTCTAAAGTTGTCCAGCAGCTGCACGATGGGAAATACAGAAAGGGAAGCAAAGTCCCCCAAATTCCGCCGTTCTGCCCTGTGCCTCCAGCAGCCATGCCAACCTTCTTGCATTTTTTTTTTCCTGCCATTTCCATTGTTATCAGGAGCCTTGTGGTGCTCAGCACAGAGCTTCACTACCCCAACCCCCGCTGAAGGTGTCCAGGGGTAAAGGCCAAGAACACAGCAAGGCAGCCCTCGCCACCTGGCAGCATCGGCTGCCAGAGATGAGCATGCGGGCAGCAGCCCCACGGGATGCATGCCAGGTCGGGACCAGAAGGGACTTTGTCTTTTGTTTTTTTTATTGGTGGAACCGGGGATTGAACTCAGGCCCTTGCACTTGCCCAGGAAGCGCTTATTCCAGAGCCATCTCCCCGGCCTCCAGAAGGGACTTTGATCTCAGATGCCACACATGGCTCTGCTGGCTCGCTCAGTTGTGGGGCTGTTGAGCTCATTTCCTCTGAGGAGGGCAGGGCTTTGCTCAGGGTCATGGGGTAAATTGTGATAGCCTTGCATGGTACATGGGGACAGTCATGCGGCAAAGCTCAGCTTTTTTCCCTTCATTACAGTGGTATTTTGTGAAGGTTTTTTTCTTTTTTTCAGGGAAAACAGATTTTAACTGATTTTGTGATGTGGGCTACAGAGATGTAGGTCCCATTGAGAAGCTCTGGCCCTGTGGCTTCACCTGCAGGGCAAGCACAAGTCTGCCTTCTCTGTGAGTCTTCTTTTCAGTAATTCATTGGGGCTGTTCCTGTGGTTTGGCTGGGACACTGTCATGTCTGCAACGCCCGGGCTGACTGTTCTGATACATCAGTGATCAAACTAGGCCAAGCCAGAAGAGGCAGCAGACACCAGGATAGCACTGTGGGCCAGAGACCACCAGAGCCCCTGGGATGCAAGAATCCAGAGCCCTGCAGCATGGGCTCTGCGGTCACCTTGGGGTGTGTAGCCTGGGGACATCAGAGGTTGGAGATCACAAGTAGTGACCCTTCCTGCACTTCCTGGAAAAGGGACAGGCTTCAAGCCCGGTGGTGGGAGGAAGCCGACACCCTTGACCCGCAGGGTGCAGAGGGAGGCCAGGTGCTGCAACCCTTGTGCAGCCTCCCCGTCCCCAACATCAGAGGCTTAGGTTGCTCCTAAGGGGCTGCCAGGCCCTTGAGTCCCCAAAGCCATGGTCCTTCTTCCACCCATGCGCTCCTTGGGGTCCACCAGGCGTGGCTCAGGGACCCTGGGGAAGACTAAGGGCACCAGTGGCATCCTCACCCTGACCTGGTTTTCATTATGCTCCATATTTCCAAGGGTAGGAGCCGGGGAGCCCAGGGGTGAGGGACAGAGATGGTGCTGCGGCCTGGGCTTGCTCCAGACCTGGCGCTCAGGCAACGGGCAGTCTGCACTCAGCAGGAAATGCCCCCGGCCCCCAGCCTTGGTGTGGAGGCTCTGAGGACAGCATCATTTTTCACACATTGCTTCTCTTCCTTATCCCATCTTTCAGTGCTAAAGAGTACTCACGTGGAAGTTCACCCTGGTTCATAAGCAGAAAGCCAGCCCAGCTCATCATAAGGAAGGAAGCTAAAATCACAGTGAAAACAAAAGGTTTTTTGATTTTTAAAAATTTAAAGGATTAAAAGAAAATGAGCCTGGCTGTAGCTCTGTGGTAGAGGCTCGCCCAGCATGCACGAGGCCTAGGTGTCAAGCTCTGGTGAAGAAAAACAGGATTAAAGGAGAACAATGAGAAGCAAAGAACACTTCTGATGACTTTTTAATGTACTACTAGAAGTCAAGAGATATTTACTGAATTTGTTAGAAAAACACAGATTCTATAGTGTATAAGCTTGACAGAGAATGCTGGGCTTATAGAATCCCAGCATGTGGGAGGTTGAGGCAGGAGGATCATTGCAAGTTTGAGACCTACCTGAGGGATGCATAGTGAGTTCAAGGTCATCATGAACCCCACAGTGAGTCCCTGTCTCATAAAACAAACAAACAAACAAACAAATCTGTGCTTGAAAGCATACAAAGGGATGATTTTGTGCTTGCTGTCAAATGACACAGCGTTCCCATGCCGACCTTGCCAAGCTCCCAGGGCTCCATCCCACAGGCACGGACACCTTGGCTGCACACTGGGTACAGAGGTCTTTGCTCCTGCCTCATTTGTGCCTCAAGGGACAAAAGCCAGAAGATAAGCCTCGCTGCACTATAGGAGCTGGGAGCGTTCATCTGTTCAGCTCGGCCCGTATCCAGGACCACGGTCCTCCATGCAGCCATGCCCGTCCCCTCCTGGACATGGTTCCAGTGAGCAGCGCAGAACAGGAGCTGTGCACGACACTGTCACAACTCACGCTATGGCGCTGAGACCACAGGCCGTGCAGTTGCACCCCAAGTCACAGTAAAATGTGTCACAGGACCGTGGCCTGCTCACCCTGCCCATCACCCCTACCATGGCCCTCTGGCAGGAAGTGACAACTGTCCGCCGGTCTGCCTTCCACGCCCATAGAGGCTAGACTGTGTGCTGCTGGTTGGGCATGGTTCACATGCCACGTCCTATCTTACGTGAATCATCTGGTTATCCCAGATGGTGGCCATCATGAGCCTAAGGCGGTGAACACTGGCCAGGCGTGGTGTGCGTGCCCTTCACCCTTGCTGAGGCAGGAGGATCACCAAGTGTTTGGGATCAGCCTGGGGTACATGGCTGAGTTCAAGGCCAGTGAGATCCTGTCTCAAATAAAAGAGAGGTGTCCACGTGTCAAGACGGACAAAGTGTGCTCTGTTTGACCCATGCCGCTCTGTGCTTTGGAAACACTGGGCATGCAGAGCTCTGGCCTCAGTTTGTATCCCTGGCCTGGGCTGTGCATGTGGGGATGGTGCCAGCTGGGGCCAGGGGACGCTTCTGCTATGTTCTCTATGCTCTGCAGGGAGTGGTGCTCTGCACTGCTGAGGACGAGCAGGGGAGCAACCCCTACAAAACACCTGTCCCCAGGACTCGAGGGCAGTATCCGTCATGTGTGCCCACACTCCCTGGCTCCAGGAGGAAGTCCTGCACAACCCCTGCCCTCCTTGTGTCCTTTTTATCATCAGGGACGTCAGCTACCCTGGCTGCTTCTCCCCCTCAGATTCCCCATGGGCCTCGAGACACCTTAGCTTGGGTAGCTGTGCAGCTCCCAGGCTGGGCAGACAGCAACACTGCTCCCTGCTCCCTCTGCAAGACCCAGCACCCTGCCTCTCCCTCAGCCTTGTCTTCCCATAATCCTCTACACTATCTGATGCTGTCCGCTTCACCGCTGCGTAGACTTGTTACTGCCTTGCACACCCACGCACACACCAAGGCCTGTGGGGCCAGAGCACCTCTGCTGACCTGTCACCTCACTGTCCCTAGGATTTGAAGCAGCAATCAGCATGCCATCCTAACAATCTGCTGAGACGTGGATGCAGAGTGCATGCTAGAATACCAGCAATTCAGGCTGGGGCAGGAGGATCACAAGGTCAAGGGCAGCCTGGACCAGTAACTAGGGAGACCCTCTCCCACAACTTAAAAAATGAGAAGGGTTGAGGCCTTGAGTTCATTGCCCAGGACAGAGAAGGAAAGAGAAAAGGAAAGAGAGAGACAGGAGAGAGCCCTGCAGTGAGGATGGGTGCTTCCCAGGCCTCCTGGCCTCGACTCATTGGTCTTGGTGCTGTTGCTCCAGGCCTGATCATTACTCTGGCCCGGCACTCCAATGCAGGCTGTGCAGCTGTCCAGCTACTGGACAGTGGTCAGCGCCTTTTCCAGAAGCGCCTGTCTGGCTCCAGCCTCCCTATGGCTACCAGCTCCCTGCCATCCATGGGCTCAGGTTCCAGTTTCCAGATCCCTGCCAATGGCCTGGACCTGCTGCCAGCCCCAGATCCTCATCTAGCCAGAGCCCTGGGCACCAAGCCCAGCTGAGGCTGCCCCATGCCCAGAAGGCAGCTTTCTCTAATTACTGACAACCCAAGGCTAGGATTCTCAGTGGGGTGTTGAGAAAGTTTGTAACACTGGGGACTGAATCAAGGTCCTTCACACACTGAGCTACATGCAGCTCTGTTTTGCCCAAGCTGAGTTCAAACTTGGCATCCTCCTGCCTCAGCTTCCCTGAGTGCTAAGATCAGAGCCATATACTACCATACACAGTTGAATTCAAAGTTTTAATAAGCTGTTCAAAACAAAACACGCTCGTGTGCGCGCACACACACACACGCACACACACAAGTTCACATCTCATGGGACAGCTCTCCCTATGGGGCACATTCTAGGAAGCTGCAGAGCTGGGGAGAAGGCTGCTGTTGCAGTGTCTGGGGAGGAGTCTTAGCCGTGCTTCCTGTTCTGTCCTTGTTCATGAGCACTCTTCACGACCCACAGGAAGGAGGCCCCAGATGTCTCTAGCATCTAGGAAGGGACAAGGCAGAGAAGGGAGGTGGGTAGGCCCGGCCTGCTGGCCTAGGAGACCCAGCCAAGGCTCCTTCACTGTCCCTGGTGTGGATGGTGCTGTGAGTGTGTGTGTGTGTGTGTGTGAGAGAGAGAGAGAGAGAGAGAGAGAGAGAGAGAGAGAGAAAGATCCAGGGTGGGGATGGGAATGGGAGGCCAAGGACAGGCCCAGGCCAATGTTGGGGAGAGCAGAGTGCTGGGCTGGGCAGGTGGGTGTGGTTGTAGGGGTGAGATCTGCAGGGACAGGAATGGAAGCGTGGTAAGCATCAGGAGGGCAGAAAGGGTACTGGCAGTTGATGTGGGTCTGCTGTGCTTGTTTCTGATGTTTCAAAGGGGTTTGCATTGTGCTCAGCCTGGGGTTAGAAGCTCCCTTCTATGCAAAGTTTGCTTGACCTACAAGGAGTAAATGGCTGATTTGGGTGTGGGGAGGGGGGAGCCCTTGCTCCAGCTCCTTTTTAAATATATTTGTAAAAATTTTGGCAACCTGGAATCCTTTTGGCTCATATTGTGCTAAACAACTTTAAAACATTCCCAGGTGACAGGAATTTTCAAAGCCTTCAGAGACTCAGCTCTGGCTTCCCTCACTGTGGTCAGAGGCTTCCCTGTCCCTCCTCGCCGCCCTACTGCCCTGCTGGGCTCAGCGGCTGGAAACCTTGACTTCCTGCTATCCCATTGGCTTTCCAGGGGGGGAGCTCAGGCTGCCTGAGGAGGTGGGAACAACTTAGCCAGGAGGTCACCACTGGACACCTGGTGATGCTGTAATCAGGGCCTATGTCTATGCCCTGATTGTCCCCCATGTGGCTGCCATATGCCCACGGGTGTGCACAGCTTTGAGGGTACTGGGTCGTGGCTGAGGAAGGGCCGGCCATGTGGCCCAGGACATCTGCCCCACACCCGCAGCCAGAAGGCAGCCCTTTTGGCTTGGAATTCTGACACTGAACGCCGAAATCCTTCCCCTTAGAGGGAATCCCAAAGACCTTTTGGCCTCCTCTCCCCACTCAGCTCCTATTTACTCAAAGCCCTTCTTCCAGTCGGCCCTGGCCTGGGCAGGTCCCCGTCTGGGCTGTCCTCCCTAGTGGTTTTGGCTCTTTCCTCCTCCTCAGCCCTTAAGCAGGGTGAATGCAAAACTCATCATCCAAACCAGCACACTATTTACAGAGAGGAGGACCTAACAAGCAGTTATGCTGGCCTCAACTTGCTGTGACGAACCAGACTGTCCCAGGTTAACAGGACATGTGGTCCCCTTCCCCAAACCACCCTGCCCCTCTCCACCACCCTGGCTTGGAGGCCTTTCCAGAGGCCTTTTCCTCCACCAGCTCCTCCTCACCTGTGCCCTGGCCCCTCTGTCACCCCATAGCACCTCCTGGCATGGTCTGGTCCCCTGGGGTTGGGACCTTGGTCTGCTGGGGCTACCCCGCCTGCCCATGGGTGCATTGTGGTGCCTTTGCCCCGAGTGGAATTCATATGACAATAGAAGTCTCCCCGAACCTCAAAGCTGCATCTGATTCCAGTTCAGCCACACTCTTCCTGTCACAACCTGGGGGATGAGGCAGGTGGAGACAGCCGTGACAGTGACCGTCTGTGTCTCCTGCCCAGCTTTCTTCTAAATGGAGACCGCTGGTCAGGTGGAGTGAGACACAAGAGGCACCTTCCCCAGGGCCCACCTGAACTATCTGCTTCTGTGTGACTCACAATCCTGGGAACAACTAGGAGAGAGGAACCAGGCCTACACCTGGCTTTGCAGGCAGTGGGGCAAGGGACCTAGGGCACAGAGAGGCTCCTTGGTCAGGAGCAAGTAGAGACCTGGAATGTCGTCCCCACCCTCGCTGGCCAGTGGAAGAAATGCCAAAGGGACAGTTTCCCAGGGTGGGAAGCCAAAGTGCCCTAATGCCAAAACCCCCGCCAGCTGGAAGGCCGGCTTCCTCCACCACCCACTGCCTGCCAGGTGGCAGGGCCTCAGGGGCTGAGGCAACACCGGAGCCTGTTCAGCTCGCAGGGTTGAGACACGCTTGCAGGCCACATGAGAGCAACCACTCTCACACTGCACTGGGGTGTGCTTGTCCCCCTGCGAGGCTGACTCCTCAGGACGCTGTTAGGAGGCTCAGGCTGCTGTGGTAGACGACAATGCCAGGGGGCTTAGACATCAGCAGTTCATGTTATCAAAGTTCTAGAGCCTAGAAGTCCAAGCCAAGGTGAGGCCGCCCTCCCTGGCTTGCAGATGCTGGCCTCGGCTGCTTCCCCACGGCTCTTTCTCTGTGCAGAGGAACGGGCAGGGCTTTGTGTCCCTTCCTTCTCTTGTAGGGACTGTGGCCTTCTTCCACAATGGCCCACCTCTGAGACTTCTGCTGCCCTTGACTGGCTCCTTAACCGGGGTCATCCTGGGTGTCAGGGCATCCACACATAAACTGGGGGCCCAACATGGCCCATGATAGGGATCTTTAAGCAGAAGTAGCCACATCAGAGCTGCTAAGAGTGCTGGAAAGGCAGAGGGCACTTTAGGCCTGGGAGCTAGGGACAGGCAGACTACCAGTGATCCTGGGGCTGACAGGGGGAATGAAAAGGAAGGTGGGAGAGCCCCAGAGGGACCACACAAGCGATGAAGAGGCGCAAAGCTACCCCAGTCCAGAGCAGGAAGTGACCGCCATGGCTGACCCAGCTATAAGAAGTTGGGGTGAGAGGTACCCGCTTTCATCTTTGAGCTTGGCAAGGATCTGGTGACCCTGACAGAGGCAAGAGCTGTACAGTGGATTAAAGTACCTGTAAATAGGTGCAGGGGCCAAGGGTTCGATCCCCAGGCCTGAGGTGTCAGCTGCGGTTGAGACTGGGTGCATGCCTATAATCCCAGCACTTAGGAAGCTGTAAACAGGTGGATCGCTATGGATCTGACCTAGTAGTGAGACCTGAACACCCTATAGACCCTTCCCTAAAATACAGAGAGAAAAAAAAAAAAAAAAAAAAGAGCTGTAAGACCAGAAGCCCCATCACTGTGACAGAGAAGCCTGGGAGTCACTGAGGAAACACAAGGGGAGCATTGGGAATCAGGGAGCGGCTGGGTGGGACAAACCTGGGCCTCTGGGCATGCAGAGGATGAGATGGAGGCCCTGAGAGGTTCATGATAGTGGCTGAGCCATAGGGATGTGGACAGGGAGGCCATGGTGCCAGGGCCCACCACATGCTTGGCGTGGGGCGTCTCACGTAGCCTGACCTCACCCATGTTGCATCTTTACACGAGTGTGGTGGGAGAACTCAGCAGCTTGGAACCCCTGGCAGAGCTGCACCGGCACGGTGCTGGGTGCAGAAGGCCCACCTGAGGGTCTCTGTCAATGACAGCAGAGCAGAGCTGGAGGGGAGGATGGTGCGCTGTTGATTTTCCTGGAGAAGCTCATCACACTGGCTGTCCTGGTGTGACCTCAGCTGTTCTCACATCAGAGGAGCTCAGGTCCTCGCTGCCTCTGGGGATGGCTGCAGGTCTTTTCAGGAGACCTCTGGTCCTCACTTTGAGCTTTGCTTCCTGGCTCCAGTGCAAATCCCTCAGCCTGTGGGGGAATAGATTCTCACCCCTCTGGTGCAGATTTTGCAGCTTCCACCACTGGCCTTTGGGCCTTCCTGGTGCAGATCCTTGCTACAGACTTGCATGAGACATTGCCATGGGCTGTAGGCCTCCAGGCGGACTCGTGTAAGACACTGCTGAGGGATCCAAGCCCCCACGTGGATCCTTCATGTGTGGGTCTCTAGCGTGTGCTCAGCTCTCCCACACCTTTGCTTTTGACTCTTTGGGTAAATATTATAAAGTAATCTTATAAATTATGTGTCCTGTGTTGTCTTCTCCTTGTAGCCCCTGACCACACAACCAGGACATGTCCTGAGAAACAGGCAGCTAGATGATTGTCATGGGCAAACACGGCTGCGTGCATAAGTGAATCAGTCATCACAGGGAAGAACGCCAGGCCACCCCCCCAGGCCCCGCCCCTCACTTTGCCACTGTCTTAGTTACTTTTCACTTGTTGCTGGGACAGAACGCCTGACACCCAAAATTTAAGAAGGAAAGGTTTATTTAGCTTGCAGTTTGTGGAGGTTTCAGTCTATACTCAGCTGGCTCCCAGGCAGAGCGGCACAGGGCAGAAGAGAGCAGTTCATGGCAGGAAAAACAGCAGAGAGCAAAGGGAAGGGCAGCAGCTGTGGCTTCTTGCCAGCCTCTCTCCCCTCCTTATGTTACAAATAGCTACCCTGGGCTGGGGGTGGGGACCTCACAATGTCCCGCCCTCCTCTCCCACAGGATACAAAGTAAGAATCCTGGCTCTCTGCTGTCACCTAATTAAACTCTGAAGCTTCTCAAGCTGATACAGTGAATCCGCCACCTCGTAGCATGCCTCCCACAGCCTTGGCACTTCCCAAGCATCTCCGGAGCCCTCTTTTCTGAGGGTCATTCACTGCGCTGCCTGTCCTGGCTTTCTCAGTGGCTTGAATCTATTCCAAACATGTTCCTTTCATGGTCTCTGACTTTGGGAAGGAGCCAGAGGTCGCATGGTGCCAGCCCTGGTGAATGAGGCAGACAAAGATATGCCACAGTGTCCTCACTGACAGAAATTTCCGGGGGGGATTTGAATCTGGACATGGAGGCAGCTCTCGCAGTTCAGCCAAAGCACTCGGAAAAGAGGGCTCCAGGGCTGCTTCAGAAAGTGGCAAGCATGGGGCCAGGAAGATGGCTCAGTGGAATAAGTGCTTCCCTGGAATAAGTGCAAGGGTCTGAGTTCAATCCCTGGTTCCACAAAAAAAAGAAAAGAAAAGAAAAGAAAACAAAGTGGCAAGCATGTGTCTCACTGTGCAGAGTGATTTTGGTCACACCTGAAGGCACACACAGACAGCCTTGTGTCACTAGCCATATTATCACTTGGCCCATTGGCTGGAGGATATCTGACTATATCGTCCTGCCTTACCATCAAGGAAACCAAGGCTCTGAGAGATCAAGAAATCTGCCTGAAGTCACACAGCCAGTCAGTGACAGAGGCAGGATTTGAACCCGGCACCCAAGGCCCAGGCTGGAGACCTGGATTTGGGCTTCTAAACTTAACATCAAGTCATCAGGGGTGAAGGTCACAGAACCAGCTGGGGCTAGGCCTCTGGATATCACCAATCTTCTGGCCTTGATTTCTTCCCTGAAGGAGGAAGCGAGTGCCAGGTGCGATGGGGGCTGGGAGCCACAGGGCAGGGCTGGAGGCCCAACAACGTGAGCAGTAGCTGGGGGATTGGGCCTACAGGTGCTGGTGGCTGAGCAGAAATGGCGTCTCCACCCCACAGGGTGCAGGCCAGCGGGCCAGCGGGCCAGGGAGCCAGGGGCTCAGGTCTCGGGCAGCACATGTGCAGAGCACCCCAGTGAGTCCCACACCCACACTGAACTCTGTGGTCCCCCAGGCTGTGGTGAGCCCTGGGTGCTGTCTAGCTGCGCTTCTCTGGGTAGGGGCTCGGGGACATCCTGCATGACATGTATAGCCAGGGACCCCTGGCAACACCAGGGCCGGAGGCTCTGGGCTATCTTCCAGGGAAGGGAATGGGGCACGGCCATGATGTGTCAGGTCTACCAACGTTGTGTGACAGGACCAGGACAGGAGGCAGTGTTTCATGGAGTGCCTGGCACCTCTGGGGTCACGGCAATCCCTGGGCCGAGGGTTCCAGCTGAGGATAAGTGCTGGCATCATGGGCCAGACAGTTAGCAGCCTCCTTCCTGAAGGACTTCTGGGTCCTGTAATCGATGTCTCTAGAAAGCTCCAGGAGAGGAAGCTGAATGTGGGCATCTCTTGCTTCTCCATGCTTTTGTTTGTTTTAGAGACAGCGTTTTACTCTGTAGCCCATACTGGCCTGGAACTCATGTCAAGCCTCCTGCCTCAGCCTCCAAGTGCTGAGATAATGGGGTGTGTCACCATATCCAGCTGTTTCTCAGCCTCTGAGGGGAGTCCACTTGTGGGAGCCCGGAGACACCAACACCTGTGATACTCACATTCCTGTGTGCAGTGACACTGCACTTTCCTGTAACCTTCCGTGTTTGTTACAGTGTCTCACTGTTACCTGAGGGGTGCTAGATAAGCACTTTTTGCATTTTGTTGTGAGGGAACAGTGACCAGAAAAGTGTCTCTATTTGTATAGTGCAGGCAAAACACATTTCAAATATCCAGGTGAGGTGATGAGCCCAGCCTGGTAAATTTAGAGATCCTGTCTTGAAACAGGAAAAAGGGCTGGGGCTGCAGCTCAGCGTGAGGTCCTGGGTTTCACTCCCAGCACTACAAGTAAATAAATAAATAACTTCAGATATTTCCTGTCTGAGTTTGATCAAGTTGATCAGTGGTAGACCTGAGGGGACCCATGAGGAGCTCTAGATTAAATGACACACCAGTCCATTGTTATTGATCTGCTCTCTGCTGACTGCTCAGAAACAGGGCTGACCAGTAAGGTATGGAGTCCCATCCATGCCTGTCATCCTAGCACTTGGGAGGCTGAGGCAGGAGGATTTCAGAGAGCTGGGCTACACAGCAATACTGTCTCAAAAACAAGTAAGAGACCTAGAGAAGATAAAGCAACTTTAAGAAAGGGGACCTGACGGGGAGTGGGGGGCACAGGCAAGCCTTGTTCTTCCTTCCCTGTGCAAAGCGGGTCTCAAAGACAAGGGAACACGATGTCCCAGGCACAAGAAATCTCCCTGTCAGGTGGGCACTGAAGGGCACTGGGCTTGGTGCCTGGTGGAGGGACTTCTAGGGGTGGGGTCCCAGAGCAGCTGCCCACCTCTGGGCTGCTGGGAAGAGGGACCCTGCCACCTAGGAGGGGGCTGACAGTGAACCCCACTACCTGGGCAGCTCTCCTTGAAAGAAGAGCGACTGTCTCCATTTTGACTGAGCCTGACCCTATTTCCTTGTATTGTTATGTAGAGAGCTGGCTAGGACTTCTGTTTATCCTTCAGTTGGCCTTAAGCAATGTGTCTTGGTCTAGCTGAGGTGTGGTGATGTCTTTGAAGGTGGCATGCGTGTTTCCCTGGTAAGCCGCATGTGAGCCAGGTAGAGACAGAATGGTAGAGCTCCGCACCACCAGCTGGGATTGAGCCTCAAGATAGAGGCTATGTCTTCCTGGGGCTTGAAAGACTACATCAAACTGAGGCACCAGACCCCCCAAAACATTAGATGCTTTCTTAATGGCACAATAGTATAATGCAGATTACTCTCTCTGCACATCCTCTCTGCATATGGCAGAGGTAAATGTAGATCACCCACCTAGCTCAGCTCACAGTGGTCACCTACTTCCCACAATTCTCAGTCAATCCTCCTCAAGCCACTGAATAAAAACCAGGTGAGGCTCTAGGTCGCTCTCTTTGTCCTGGGAAGCCATCTTCATGGCTGAACTTAGAGCCCCTTGACTCCCCCCTAATGATTGAAAATATAATTTAGTGTATTTATTTTTGCCATGGGTTGCATTGAAAGTGGTAGACTGGCATTAACTTGATGAGATTCCAATAACGTAACCTTGGGATTACAAACATTGGCTTCTTGGACTGAGATGAGGACCTGGAAGTGTCTCCTACAGGGCCCCACTGCAGAACCCAGGCCTGCGATGCCACGCAGAGGAGCCCACCAGCACCTGTCCCATATCACCAGGCCAACCTGGGGGAAGGGAATACATGCAGCCCTGTGCTTAGTGAGGCCCCAGAATGGAGGTCCTACGAGCCCAAGGCTGGAGTTCCCTCCAGTTAGGTGGGGTGGAAGATTAGGTGACTGTTTTTGCTTTGTTTTATTTTTTTTTCACTATGTAGCCCAGGCTGTTCATAAACTCACTGCAATCCTTTTGCCTCAGCCTCGGGAGTGCTGAGCTTACTGGCTGCCACATCTTAGTTTATTGGGAAAATCATCCATCTTGGGTTGAAGAAAGTTGAGCTAAACTTGCTTGTTGCCTTTATTTC